>WWET01008196.1:0-11589 GCA_011038615.1 Limnodynastes dumerilii | reverse complement strand
AGCCCCAAACGTGCAAGGAGCCTCCACCATACATCATGGATTTGTTCTCATAAGACACTCAGATAAGAGTATTTTACTTCTCTGATTGTGCTGAAATATTAATCAACGTTATATAAATTGTCATTTTATTGCACTAGATGGTTTCTCTGTTATATTATGCTAAGATCGAGGAGCATTGATGTGGTTTAAGAACTTGAAAGAAAACTTGTTTAGGCTCTAGTGTTTGACATCTGCTGCGCATATACCTTTATATACCTGTATAGATGGTGGTCACCAGCGTATAGAATAATATTGTACCATAAGGCGCCTCCTGGACTTTCTCTACTTTCTACAATTTCAATCCATGGGACCCAGCAGATACACATCAAAGGACGGCAGCTCCTGGACAATCAGGACACTTTCTTAGCTTAGACATAGATGATTTTAGAGACGTTGGACCTGATTCACAACTAAGAACGGAATCTCTGTGCATATTTTTAATGGTTATACTCAGCATTCCGAGAACTCAACAACTATTCAGAATGATTCATGCTTGGGACTGTAATAACATCCCAGACTCCTAAATGCAAATGATCAGCACTCTGGCTACTGATGTACAGTATGGGCGTTCCCATGATTAAGCATCCGGCGAAACGCGTGTCGGGACGGGAGGGGGGCTGTGCACAAGCTCTCTCTCCTTCTTTAGCGCTCATAGACTTGCCTTACTAGTTGTTAAATAAGACACCTGTTATCTTATGTATACCGGCCCAATGTAGTGGCTACCCTCGTTAATATATGGCACCATATCTGTCTCTGGGCCAACTCACATGCATTACTGTGTCAATGTGGCAAAACACAGATTTAATTGTCCACCTTGTTGTATTAAGCTAGCAACAGTGTTGCAACTTATATGCTTATTTTAAGCTTACCAATAGAGCTCTAATTAGCTTTGAGATACTTACCTTTGGCTAAATTATGCGTTTTGCAACTTATGCTTAAAGACTGAATGGGCCATTGTGCCAGAATTATTTCAGCAACTTAGTTGCAATTCATTTGTTTATTTATTGAGGTAAAATTGGCACTCCTAGTGAGAATTTAGACAAAAGCAAGCTACAGATTGCATTGTACATATTCATGACACTGAGGATTTGTGTAACAACTTTGTGTGGTGCAGAGATCTCAGCAACAGTGGTGGCATGTTGTTTATATATTCACAAGGTAGACCTTGGAGTTGTAATTAGGATCGATACTTTTCTATCATATTTTAGAGGTACTGACAGTTGAATTACCAGCTGTATAGATAATTAGCTTTTGCGGCAATATCCACACTTATTTCAACATATTCCTCTTACTATTTACAACCTATAGAGTTACTCAGGTCCTCACAACTCTATTACTCACTGGAATAATACGGTGTACATATACAGGGGAGTAACTTACTCTATACGGCAAAATTTACTGTGGCTCTTTAGTAGTTTTAATTGTTTCATCGGTGGCCATGCCACTGCTAGTAGTATTTAGGTTTGTTATTTCGCCTCCATATTAAATTTTTTTTTTTTACCATTATTCTAATAAAGATTTAGATATTTTAACGTTTCAATTATTTCTACTTTTAATAATGGTTATTTTGGGAGACCCAGAGTGCTAGATAAGAGGACCCTTTTGAGAACGTTGTTCTCAGTATTTGTGTACTCTTTTTCTTCTTCTGCACCTCCCTTATTGTTTTGGGAAGTGGCCCCCGATTATTTAGGTAGTGCCCAGTGACTCTTTCAATTCAGAATGTAATGACATCCAAGACTCTTAAATGCAAATGATCAGCACTCTGGCTACTGATGTACGGTGTGGGCGTTCCTCCAGACTTAGGAATGATTCACAGTTAAGAAGGGCTTGCGGAAAGTAACACAGGAAAAGATAAGAATGCCCCCTAACATTCTTACATAGACATCCGTATGGTTCTTAGTCTGTGCGTCTTTTTATAATGTTATTGTGTCACGTCACACAGCAGAAGCCGCGTTACTTACCCGGTAAGAAGACTCCTCACAGCTGTTACCGCACTTTGTTCCCGACGTCCAGGACTCCGGAGGTCCCCGGCGTCCTCGTGGAGTGCCTCCCCGCGGCCAATCCTGAAGCAGGCCAGGGGAGCATGTGTCTGAAGAGCCAATCAGTGGCAGGGGCAGGCTATTTAAACCCCTGTCAGCTGTCTCCCGGTGCCAGATCTTCGTGTCTTCAAACTAGCAACCTGGTTCCTGCTTTCCTGCCGGTTAGCATTATTCTACAGTTACTCTGCCTGAACCTGCGGTATACCTACCTGCCTACCAAGCAGTTCTACCTGCCAGACCTATACCTACCTGCCTGAACCTACGGTATACCTACCTGCCTGAACCTGCAGTACACCTACCTGCCTACCAAGCAGTTCTACCTGCCAGACCTATACCTACCTGCCAGAACCTGCAGTAAACCTATCTGCCTGAACTTGCAGTATACCTACCTGACCTGCAACATACCTACCTGCCGGATCTGCATTTTACCAACCTGCCTGTACTACATTCTACCAGTCTATTTGAGACCGCACTTACCTGTGCATACCTACCTGTTAGAGACTGCACTCATACACGCCAGTCCGGTCTCTCCTTGCCCATCTGTCTGGGCAGAATCTTCATCTGTCTCATAAGGGCTCATATGCGCCACCATTATTTAAAACAGCCCAGCTACTAATTCTCCGTTTCCGCTCGCCAGCCCGAACCCAGTGCGGATCAGTCTCAGAACGTGACACATTGTACATTTTTGTTTACAATATATTACTATCATTTTATATTTTTTTAAACATAAATTGAAAAAAAAATTTTTTCAAAAGCAAAGGACTTTTAATGTTAAAAAAATACCATCATTAGCGAAAATAACATACAATTGGCAAAGAAATAAAATAAACCCAAAATGAGTTACTCCTGGGCTAAATCATGCTGATTGCAGGGGGAGTCAAGTTAATTGTATTCTTTGCATGCAGGGATATATCTTTGAATTGGTTACTGCACACAAATACTGACCAGCGTTACTATCACACTGTTATTTAGACTTGGGATAGGAAACATCACCTCTCAACACTAATACTGTTTCCAACAGATGAAATATGACTCCCCCTGCAATCACCATGGTTTAGCCCAGGAATAACTAATATGAAGCACTTATTTAATTCTGGATCCGGCCCATGGACATTAGCACCATTATTGGGCTTGAGATAGATATATATAGGGAATACCCCTTTTCAACTCTAGTTTTGTAACAACCATCTTCCTCCTTTGTGCCCCTGTGAGTTACAGTCATTGTACCTTCCTTACAGATCCAGATAGAGCAGAGATGGCCCCAGGCCCCCGAGTGACGGAAAGAAGCCGTGAAATAACGGATCACAAAGACGGCGTTCCCGGAATACACACCAGCCCTGCACCACAGCACAGTGAGTATAATGACTGTCATGTATAAGGCTTCATAAGGGCACTGCTGGAGGAACATTATCCTATCCGCAGGTATCACAGTCTCCGCTCTGGTCATTGTCTGGTCTTAGTATTTAGGGAAACTGGACAAGGTTGTAGGAAGTACGATACCTAAAGGCTGAGGACATCATCAATAAAATATCTTTGGCTAAATTACACATCTATAAAAGGCAACTTAAAAATCACTGCAAAAATATATAAACAACAATTATGGGCAGACTAGATGGGCCATGTGGCTCTTATCTGCCGTCACTTTCTATGTTTCTAACAAATAAACTCTGAAAAAATATATATGGGTCATTTGTATGTGTCTACTTGACATGATTTCCTAGTGGGCACCTAGTATTCCCCCCCAAAAACGGTTGAGAGCCGCTGCTATAGACCATCCGGTGGGGCTGTGGGTCACCGCTGTGAACAGCTCTATTTTGCGTCTCGAATCCCCCTCCCTGCAGCCTGACCCTAAGACTCCCCTCCCCACAGCCTAACCCTAAGTCTCCCTGCCCTGCAGCCTGACCATAAGAATCCCCCTCCCCACAGCCTAATCCTAAGTCTCCCTGCCCCACAGCCTGACCATAAGAATCCCCCTCCCTGCAGCCTGACCCTAAGACTCCCCTCCCCACAGCCTAACCCTAAGACTCCCTGCCCTGCAGCTTGACCCTAAGTCTCCCTTCCCCGCAGCTTGACCTCCCCTCCCCGCAGCCTGAGCTAAGGAATCCCCCTCCCCGCAGCCTGACTCCAAATCTCCCTTCCCTGCAGCCTAACCGTAAGACTCACCTAAAATTTGCATTCGGCTATCTCTACTTCTAAAAAGACCCTATTCAGGGCGGAGTCTCCCATCCAGTGGAGGGTCCACATCTGTCACCTGTTTCCCATATTGTGTCCCCTCTCTCTGTCTCCCCCTGTATTGTCCTCTTCCCCTCTGTTCCTCTGTCTCCACCTCCATATCCAGCTGTGGGCTGTGCAGAGATGTCAGTGAATCAGATCACAGAATAGCAGCAGCTCAGCAAAGCTAGTATCCCGGCAGCTGAGTATAGATTGTGGCTGCCTGAAGCGCTGCCTGGGCCGCCCAGAGACCTCACACCGGAGCACAATAATCCAGCATCACGTCGTCTTCTAATTCTCTTCTCTCTTCCTTCCTATAGATGTCCCGCAGAACGCAGTTATGTCACAGCCGAGAAAAATTGCTGTGTGTGGAGCAGTAGGTGTAGTAATAATAATATTACTCTGTGTAATCTACAAAGTATATAGAAAGTAAGTAAAGTCTGGTGACTGTTATGTTCTATGCAGAATAATTGTGCTTCAACGCAACAGTAGATTGCAGGCAGTCAGTCACACCTCTGTGGCAGGAGTGTAATGCCCAGGTCAGGCCACATTGACCTCTATAGAACATTACAATATAATTCAGTGATTAATCAATCTTTGTGTAAGTAATAGAGGGGTCTTTGTGTTGATAAACCTCTGTGGTCATAACACTGATTGATCATTTTTATTTGCTGCTCCTTTTTCTGTCTGATCATCGCAGAAACACATCACAGATAATGAGGACTATATGCAGGAGACTGCTTTTTATTATTTTCTTTTCTATAGAGAAATTTCTATGTTCTATTATAATTCGCTATATACTGTATTGTATTACTGAGGTTATTTATTAAATTTTAATTTATTTTTATAAATCTCCAAATTCTGAAGCCGCAGCGGAGGCTATAAACTTGAAAAGGTTTTGATTTGAAGCAATTGCCCTACAAACACAGGGTTATGAGTTCAAATCTTGATTTATGTATTTGTTCTTTTTATTATTTTTATTTTCTTCATGGACAGTTTATTAGTTATCAGTGATAGAATAAAGGACACTGTCATAGAGTTACTAATATCTCGGTTGTTTTGAGAAGTATAACTTCTAAAAATGTTCCTCTGCTTTAATGGTGAAAATATGAGGATTGGGCCAGACTTAAGATTGTTTTACGTGCCCAAGTGTACCCAAGTTACGCATGTTAGAGTATAATGCCCCCCCATAACACTCCCCTCTCACATACGTAACTTATCTGACTTACGCGTTCAGGACTTTTCCTTGCACTTAAGATTGTTTTACGTGCCCAAGTGTACCCAAGTTACGCATGTTAGAGTATAATGCCCCCCCATAACACTCCCCTCTCACATACGTAACTTATCTGACTTAGCGTTCAGGACTTTTCCTTGCGTATCTCTGGTTGTATGTAACGCCTTGCCGTAGGTAAGTTCCTATCCCAGCCCAGACTGGGCAATATAAATGCCTCCCTCCGCCCTCAATGCATATACTCCGCTTGCATAGGACGTCACACCCTATCGTATGGAGTTACAATGAGGAACATCTGGCGCACACATGGGCACTGTTCCCACTGACAGATTGAACCATGCTGCGTGTGTAAATTGTCTGTCATTACTAAGTCTGGATCAGGCCCAATTTATGGCACTATTATATTATATATATGGATAGATGTTATACTGACACGATTGTCCATATAAAATTGTTTGCTCATTTTTAAAGATATTTCTTGAGATATTTCTCCAGATTATTAATTGAGTTTAATCTCTTTTTGTACTTTAGGACTCCGCAAAACAACCCAAATACTGAGTGTGACCCGCACCGGAATAACAATGATACACAGGGTCAGGTAATGTAATGTGTGTATGTGATTACAGAGCATGGACTGGTGCATAAGGTGTGCACAGGGGGGTGGGCTGACATAATACACGGGAACTGGTGTTCTTCTCTCTGATGCTGGGTCTACATAGACAGATGAATGAGCCCCGTAAACGTTTTATCCCTTAGTAAATCTGGCGTTGTGAGTACGTGGTCGCTGCGATGCTGTGACTTGTTTATTGTAGAGATTCTTGTAATGAGGACATGGAGCCATATTCACACTTAAGAATCTTCTGCTGCTTAAGTGTGTAGAAATGAGAAATGAGCTAGTACGCACGTGTACTATTTTGATTCGTGGATTGAGTACGTGCCGGTCTTTAAAGACCCCACGTACTTTAGGCATTAGAAAGGGGCGCGGCCACGGCAGCCACTGGGCAGATTTAAGAAGGAGGCGGGAGGTATGGTAAGGAGCTGGATAGGGCGGAGGAGGGGAAAGAACGTTTCTATTCTCTTTCTTAAGAAGGAAACTATGAATGGGAACTTAGGGAAGCCCTATGCAACCAATCAGATTCTAGCTCTTACTTTGCTAAAATCTGATTTGTTACTTTGGGCACAACTCCACTTTTCCAGATCCTCAGCTTAGTAAATCTGGCCCCATATCTTGTACATGGCTCTAGGCTGCCTCAAGCTTGGGACTGTGACTTCTTCACCATCCAACCAATCGCCAGTGTTTTCCCATGCTGGCTACATGTGATTGGCTGATTTGGTCCCTCTCCCTCTCTCCATCCTGCAGTCTGGATCGGGCTCAGCTGTGAGAGCGCCCTCACTGTACATCGACTGCGACGCTCCAACCCTTCCCTCCCGCTAAACGCCCCTCCGAACCCAAGAGCCGCTGCAGTGACTTGTGTCAGGCCTGGATCCTCAACACCAATGGCCTTATGTGCAACACTCTCCCTTCACAGATATTCTATAACAGCATTATACGTTATACATGATATATTATGCATTATATATTATACATTATACATTATGATATCAATGCGATGAGACTTTATTTATAGTCCTGTATACAGCCCAGTATAATGACCAGCCAATGGCTGTGTGTGCTGTCATTATGACTAGCCAATGGCTGTGTGTGCTGTCATTATGACCAGCCAATGGCTGTGTGTGCTGTCATTATGACCAGCTAATGGCTGTGTGTGCTTTCATTATGACCAGCCAATGGCTGTGTGTGCTGTCAGTGAGGTGAATGCTGTGTATATTACTAAATAGCGGAATAAGTGTCCGATGAATCCTTGTTCAGGAGAACTTGTGTATTTCTTTGAGTATGTCGCTAATTATTTCTCTCTTTTTTTCCAGTCTCTTCTGCCCCCATCAGAAACTAATGGAGGAGAATTAGTCGTCTGACACAGACAAGATAACCGGAGCGATACCCAAGTGCCTGTTTGTGACAATGGGCCAGATCCAGCGCTACGAAAATTCGCACGACGGGCGAATGCGAACGTTCGCTCGGGCGTATCAACATACACGCCCCTAACACTCCCATAGTAAAGTACCTGCATACGACGCCTATACCCTACACTGGGTACGACCGTCGGCCGTACGAAAATTCGCAGAAAATACGCTGAGCGTACGGGCTTAGCACGCCCATACTGTACAATTTAAATGGCTATCCCCGCCTCCCTGTAGTAAAACGGGCGCCCAGCCGACCATCGTAAAGAACGCACGCCCCGCGAGCGAAAAATACGCTCACAATACGCCCGCTATTCGCTCATGACGCTCGGGCGACCGGAAGCTGTCATACTGGGCATGCGCGTTGCGAATTTTTCGCCGAATTTTCGCATACGCTCGTCGTACGCTCGCTTGCGGTCGTTGCTCTGGATCAGGCCCAATGAGCCAGATCCAGGCTTCTGATTCCTGTACATACGGATCTCAGAGAAAAATATTTATCGGTGGGCTGCACTGTGACCACTCCCACTCACGTGGCTGGACTTCCAATGGAAACATAGAAAGTGACGGCAGATAAGAGACACGCGGCCCATCCAGTCCGGACAATTTTATCTTGTTTGTTTTTATTTTTCATTTTCTTTTTACCATACAGAATCTAGACCTTACTTGACGCTCAATTTAATTTAAGATTTAGGATATCCTTCTATTTATCCCAAGCATATTTATATGTATTAGAGAGAGAGAGAGAGAGATGTATGTCATGTAAAAGGTGTTTCCATCCATCTCACACCAGGGTCTGTTACAGGGGCTGCACTTTATTATACAAATCTCCTGTGTTGACCTGCAGGGGGCAAATTTAAAATTAACTCGAACAATTAGAGTTTAGAGTTGATATTTTATAGCTCAACTCTACTTTATAGTGTAAAATGGAAGCCAATATTTGCGAGCCATAAATAAACCCAAAGGACAGTATTTTCCCTGCGTTAAGTAAAAATGTGTTTCTAAGCTCCCCGTCTCTCTATTACTTATCATCTATTTCTAGTGATCACTGATGAGGTGCTTTAGAAAAAAACAATCGCTTTATGTATATATATATATTGTGACAAACAGGGATATTTGCCACACCTCTCCTAAAAGGTAAAATCCCCCAGAGTCTGCAGACAGATATAAGCGATCACTCAGAAGGGAAAAAGGGCTGACTTTAATTGTGGACTGGTCGTCTGTTTTTAAAGGCAGAGCTTGGGTCGCCTGGTGTCATCCTGACCAAAGTTTTCTGTGTGTTTGAGAATTCTGAACAATAAAAGGAACTACGAGAGATCCCCTACTTATCCTTCCTGAGGAAACTACAACTGGACTTTGTTATCCGGAGCCTGATACAGACCAGCACCTGAAGTGGATTCCATCTATCTGCTCCCAATTCGGGCTTGTTAGGTGCATTTTCTACAAGACCAGCAATATCCACTCATTGGGAAAGTGAACTGCCCTCCCTATACACCGTGAGCTTCTTCCATCTGTTCACTGGATGTCGGGTAACCTCTCAATTGATATCACCATCTGTTTTACAATGCTTTAATGTCTGCACGCATTCGGATTCAATAGTGCCTTTATTTGGACCTATCATTTGAACTGCTCCATCCTCATATAATAGGATCACGACTAAGGGTCTGATACTCTTTTTGGTATATTTGCACACAGCATTCTGCTTTTATTAATACCCCTGTGGGTTTTATTTTACTCATTGATTTTATTAAATGTTTGTACCTTTATATTACACCGGTGTCGTTGTATTTTTAGCCATTATTATCTTTATATATATTTTTACATATCATTCAGTTTCCGGCGCTGTCATTTCTATTTCTGTTTTTGTAATTATCAATCAATTGGTTCCCACAGACAGCTGCGGTCTCTGAATAGGTTTGAGCGCCGGTACTTTCCTTTCCATTTTTGGCGATATAATATTTGACAGTAAAGGCTACGTTACCTACCCGGGGAAATCTCAAAGTTTGTAACCTGTTGAGATTGTGACAGTAGCTTGGTCTTTGGCGCCGGCGCCAACCGCTCTGGTGGTCGTAGGTGCTTGGCAAGCACAGAGAGTGGAGCATGGATCCTTGTTGTACACTTTCCTTGCCGATCAATACTTTCTCCCTGTTATTTAGCAATTTCCAGTGAGCTCTATAGTACGAGTTTTGGTCCCAATTAAAAGCCAGGTTTTAGATGTTCAATTTTCAATGTTTGCCCAAACAATGTTTAAAAACCTTGACGCGTTTCTCTGTATTAGACATCCGTTTTCATCAGTGGGGGGTAAGGAGATCTGCTTTTCACCTGCTACACACTTCTTGTTCCTATTAGTGTCCACCTGGTTATGTCTCAGCACCTACGTGCTTGATCAAAAAACAGGTTTTCTCACGCAATCACTGGGACAAAGTTTTTATCCAAAGTTTTATTCAACTAATATATAAAAAAAAAAAAAAAAAATTATAAGTACACACACACAATCATTTATGAGCATAATTTAATATCTTGATATATAAATGATTACAACATAGATATTTTTAACATAAATGTTTTATACCTATATCATAAACAGTTGTGATATTTTTCTTATAAACATTTTTAGCATTTTTAAAAAATTTTAGATTTTCAGAATTTTTTAAAATAATTTTTTATAGTTTTTAGATAAAGGTCTGGAATGGAGTTCCCAATATACATTTTAACCACTAGATGGTGGTCTAACTCGAATACACTTCTAGAGTTATATAAAGCAACCTTGAGACTGTAACAGAAGCGTGTGACCGGGTATATGATTAAAGCACTTGAAGTCGACACAGCTCATAAAAAACATTGTTTACTAATATTATGCAATATATCAATACAACAAAACTCTTTTATATAATTATTTAATACAATAATAGTGTACCCACCCTGGACCTGATTCAGAGATTGAAAATAAGAACTTAAAGTTACACCAGGCTAAACCATGTTGATTTCAGGGGAGTCATATTTCATTTGTTGCAACAGTATGATAGTTAAAAGGTGATGTTTCCCAGCTCAAGTCTAATTAGCAGTTTAAAAGTGAAGCTGATCAGGTATCTGTGTGCAATAAGTAAAAGCAAAGCATTCTCCCTGCATGCATAGAATAAAGTGAGCTTGACTCCCCCTAAAATCAACATGGTTTTGCCCAGATGTAACTTTAAGTTCTTATTTTCAGCCTCTGAATAAGGCCCCCTATGTCTAATTTGTTCCTACCCTAATAGTATAGCCTGTATCTAGTGTCTAGACTCTATTATAATTTTCTTATATTAACAGTGATATTAATATGATTGTGTTCCTATATTATGGGGGTATTAATGATACTCATGATCATTTTCTTTAATCCATACACTTTTACCCAATATTTTAAACAATAAATAAATATAAATTTGCAAAAAAAATGAGTGATTGAATCCGTCATCAATGCCCAAATGGCACATTTAGTGCTTCGTACAAATAGTGCAAAATACACATCAATAAACCAATAAATACAGTGAAATATAAAATAAGAAAGGTAATTAATTAGTCACCAAAATCAAAATCACTGGCTTCATTTAGACCCTCTGGAACAGTTGAATACCACCCAACAGCTTGAACTCCGGGCTCAGGTGAATTGGAAACTTTCCTACCGCTTCTTCACCTGCGATGTAGAAGTCTTATATCCTGCATCCCCCCACACTCGGGGTGTCGAGGCGGTAAGGACTCACTTGGCCGGGGGAGATGAGCTCTGTGGGAAACATCCAGAATTTCTATTACAAGTTATTGAATTTATGTTAACTCACGATTATTTTTTATTTCATAAGCAGATTTATTTGCAGATTTTCGGAACAACGATGGGGTTTAGGTTTCTTTCACACACCACAAACAGGGCAGTTTACGTATGAAAAATGCATTTCAATTATAGAACACAAAACCGTTCCGCTTTCTAAGCGGTCTCATGCGAGCAGAGGGAGGCTGGATATGGGGCGGAGAGAGGCTGGATATGGGGCGGAGAGAGGCTGGATATGGGGTGGAGAGAGGCTG
>WWET01008195.1:24664-41085 GCA_011038615.1 Limnodynastes dumerilii | reverse complement strand
ATCACCTGACGTTATTAAATCTGGATCCGGTCCTCTGTCTTTCATGCAGGTGAGAGGAGGCCACTTCCTTTATTTGTGAACCCTACCTTATAACTATTAGAAATAATGGGCCTGTTAGGAGGGTTTGTTGGATCCTTAATATGCCACTACTTTTTTGTTAAGACCTCTCTTCTTTATGTATTTTGATGAGCGATGAGATTTTATTTTTTATTACTCCAATGGGGTCTGCTCTTAATTTTTTCTATTTTCTTAACAGAGCTCAATATGTTACAATAACACGCAGCATGTTATGTAAAAAGAGACAGCGTAATGCCGCCTCGGGGCGTTTTTAGGCAGAAGTGGGAGGGGGGGCATTTAGATTAGCTGGGGAGGGCAGGAGGGAGGCAGGGAGGTGCAATGTCCGTACGGACAATGCACAGAGACTTAAGGTAGCCTTATAGCACTCATAAGTGCCATAAGGTACCTAAAAACAGGGGGCGGGACGGGGGATGGAAGAGTGAGTTTGGTGCGCACGCACCTAACTCACTCTTAAGTGTCAATCAGACCCAAAGTTCCATAAATTGTTCCCTAAATTAGAAAAATGTGTCTGCCGAGGTGCAACTAGATGCAAATATAGGTCCCATTATAGTGTGAAATGTTATCTCAATTAGCTTAGTGCTGGTGCTAAATACATTTTGTAGTGTGTCAATGCAGGAATGAACTTAAAATATCTATATGAAAATATTATATTTTACCAGAGCAACATTATTGTAATGAAAGAGATAGAAAGATATTTATTTTATTACAGTAATGTTGCTCTGTTAAAATTTAATATTTTTTTATGCTCATGAAAACTAAGGCCAGTGTCACAAACCAGCAATAGGCACAGCATTAATGTCCCCTTCCATCCACCCATGATAACATAACTGGCAGTGCCCCTGTAAGAGAGATCATAAAGACTCAATGAATGTGCTCAGAGACAATTTCTGTGACTCAGGGAAGCAGGGAGGTGCAAATGGGAAATCTGCCACTAGTTGTGCACCTACTTTATAACTGGCACAAAATGCAATCACTCCATTCATTTACTTTTATTGATATGAATAATTACAGCATTCTATTATACAAAATAATAAATGAAAACATTTTGTATTTACAGAGAATGACTGTTCATAAGGTAATATGTGAATTGACCACTAGATGGCACAAAACTCACACAAAAAAGAAAATAATTTTTGTAGCCCTATTATCTAATATACTTAACTTACTTGGCATATTTTACTTGTAATTGCTTTCTTGTGACAATGTAATAAACTGACTAAATTATTCTTTAGTTTAGCAAATCACATAACTAGATGAATATTTTGTGAGATTTTAAAATTTTCCTCCCTTAAGATGTTTTACATTAGATGTGACATACCACAATTTTATTACCCTACACTGGGGACCTGATTTACAGTTAAGAAGGGAGAAAAGATTGAATGGGTTCGCAATTATACGCATAGTAACTCCCTTAACACGCCCTCGCTTTTGCTGTTCTTACTGAGTTAAGAAGGCCAAAGGCAACCTTATCTTCCTGTGCGTATGTCTCATCTTAAGTTGCTAAAGTAAGCATGTACTTAGCAAATCGCGCCCTTTCTGCCTCATTTAAATGCCTCCCCACACCCACTCTTCTAAACTTCCTTCTTATCTTGGCCTGTCAAGCCCCTTCTTACTTAGCTAATTACGAACTGCTTTGTAAATCGCTCTTAAGAAATCACCACTATTAAATCCTACGTAGATTGTGTAAATAAAGGCATTATGCATGTGCAGTTTAATTGTTCCTATAAATATGCATGCAAATAGCAGCAGCTTCTTAACTGTGACTCTGGTCCTGGGTAAATAATAGATTTTGCCATTGTTTCCAAGCCAATTTAGGGTTTTCTGTCACAACCAATTGCTTTTAAACATATGCAGGCATCTATAATCTTTTTTTTTTAATTATTATTATTTGGATATGAACTTGTCTTTTTCCTTGACAAGCAGCATTAGTAAAATTGTGCAAGATTTCCTGTAGGCCGAGGTATGACATAAAAAAAAATGTTTAGCTCACATTGTTCACCTGTTAATTGGAGGTGTTAACAAACAAATAGTAATCATCCAGTACATAATAAACAAACCTAAAACCTTGCAGCAATAACCCAGGATACCACAGCATTATCTATAGCAATCGACTGCACTTAGATTTCAGGACCATGGGCCTGATTCAGACTTAAGAGGGATGTTAGAGGCTATGGGCTGGATCCAGACTTAAGAGGGAGCTTGAAATTAGAGAGGAAGGTTACACATGAAACCATATGTGTACTTTAAAAGTATCCCTCTGTTTAATGAAGTATACTGACGCTGGGAGGATAATTGTTACCCCTTATAATTAATAAGAGGGATGTTAGAGGCTATGGGCTGGATGCAGACTTAAGAAGGAGCTTGAAATTAAGGACTGGAATCAGAGATGCGTTTATCTTAAGTACGCGCGCACATATCAAGGCAACTCCCATGACACTCCCCTAGCATGGACGGGTTTTCGGTGAGTTACGCTTCCACAGGGCACCCTTAACTGTACGTGTTTATTTATGTGCGTATGTTACTTACGTACTTGCATACAGGACTAACCGGGCTCTCAAAAGCTCCTTTAAATGCCTCCCCCCACCCAACTTCATGTAACTTTACACGGAAAAAAACACGCCCCTAAGTGCAATTCAGAAGTCTGTGCCTAATGGACTTCTGTGCCTAAATCCTATGTAACTTGCGTGGAAAAAGTTACTACGCATGCGCTGTTAATCCGTTCCTAAATAAATGCACAGAAAACCACGCTAAATCATATCTGTGAATACAGTCCTAAGAGAGGAAGGTTACACCTGGGCAAAACATTGTTGATTGCAGGGAGAGTCAAGTTAATTGTAAAATTTGCATGCATGGAAATAACTTGGAATTGGTTATTGCACACAGATACTAATCAGCTTTACTATTACACTGTTATTTAGACTTGGGCTAGGAAACGCCACCTCTCAACTCTAATACTCTTTGCAACAGATGAAATATGACTCCACTGCAATAAAACATGGTTTAGCCCAGGAGTAACTTTCCTCTCTTATTTTCAAGCTCCTTCTTAAGTCTGTATCAGACCGTTATGTTTATCACTTCTATAGTACTGGAATTTTATGTAGTGAGCTTTCTGTAATGAAACATACCAGTTTGTACAATTACTGTTTCAATAGCTTGCTATTTTTAATATGTGACTGCCTTAGACTAAAATAGTGAACTACAATGATTTATGGGATAAGTTGTCTCTTGAGGTGAACAATTATAATTAGGTGAACCGAGGGTTAAATTAAACCTAAGGGAGTTTAAATTGCAAGTTGGAAAGCAGTGAGCGTCCCACCTCCACCGATGCAAGTGATGGACACACCGCGGCCGGAGACGCTGTCACCTCGCCGGGAGCCACAGCCACAAGCGTGTCCACAAGCAAGGACATTCCCTCTGCTGGCCTTTCCATTCTGGCACCTGGGCCGGCTGCTACCGGTGAGTTAGCTCTGCCCCTTTTATCTGATATTGATTCCATGGGCCTTGAACTCACCAGACTCTTCCCCTTCCCCGGCGACGCAGCCCCATAAACTGCTTAAGCTGTTGGGTAAACATCTGCTCCAGAAAGGGTCCACGTCGAGCGCGGAATGCAGGGCTGGTCATAGCACATCTGGTCCTCCCGTCGGCGCTGATTCCATGGTCTACTGCTCCATTCCACCAGTTGCTAATTTGGTGCATCCTAAAGTGGAAATATAAAGAAAGGAATATACGTTGATATGTTTTGTGTCACAACGGAGGGAAAGCTTGGCCTTACAGCAGCTATTGGGAAAGCTGGTATTAGTGAAGCATCGTACCGATCATACAAGAACTGGACGCTGAGCATTTTGGCGTTCGTGGCTGCGAGTTTCCGGATAAAGCTGGTGGTATCTCTAATTATATTAATCTCATTAATCTCATTCCCAAGCTTTATGTCCTCTTTAAGGGGACAGCCTGGTGTAACTATGATGAACACTTTAAGCGCAAAATTGATGGTAGGTGCAATACCAATTTCGGCATCAAAGATGCCAATATTTGGTTGGCTGTTTCTCAGTAGGCATCTGCTTCTTATTTCCCTGGTAAATCGTTTCAGAAGCCGTCTCCCACAGGGGGCCAGTTGTCATCAACTAGCCCCCGTGGCCACTGCTACGGCTTCAATAATTCACAGTGTGTATGGGGCATCCCTTTCGACACTCCTGCTTGCGCTGTGGGGGTCAGGGCAAACGCTATACCTGGCAGAGCCCGATTTGGCATTCATTCGGGTCAAGGCCCTGTCACCAATCCGTCTTCATAAATTTAATGAGTGGTTGGATCGATATCCCGATAGGGTGTCCAGGATTTTGGCTCCGGCGCTTTGTTAGCAAAGATGGACATTGAGTCCGCCTTTCGCTTACTCCCTCTCCATCCTGATTTATTCCCGTAAATGGGTTTCCGCTTTCTTGGCGGGTTTTATGTTGACAGCTGTCTGCCTATGGGATGAGATATATCATGCGTGTACTTTGAGATGTTCAGTAGCTTCCTGCACTGGTGCATTGCAGCGGGAACCGGGCACTCTGGCGTCGCTCATCATTTGGATGATTTCCTAATAATGGCGCCTACCGCCTCTTCCCTCTGTGAGCACCTTCTGTTCTCCGTTCCTCCCCTTTTTTCATCCCTAGGCATGGCTATTGCTGCAGATAAGACCGAGGGTCCGTGTACATGCCTTTCCTACCTCATTATCGAAATCGACATCGGGGAAGATGTGTATCGCTTACTGGCAGATAAGGTGGCAGCGGGATAAAGCTGTTGCAGCTGATAAAATTTTGATGTGCAATTTGCATTCCCTACTGGGGTCTTTACATTTTGTTTGTTGCGTTATACCAATGGGCAAGATCTTTAGAAGGCGGCTTCAGCAGGCGACAGTTGGGGTGGTGAAATCACATTTTCGCATACAGGTGACCCAGGAGCTGAAGGATGACGTTTGGCTAGAATTTCTGGAACAATTTAATGGGGTTCTTTGGCAGGCCCCTCCCGTTTCTAACATAGAGCTTCAATGCTTGACGGATGCGGCAGGGGCCTCTACTTTTGGGGCTTACTTTGAGGGTTCTTTGTGTGCAGTGCCGTGGCTTAAGATGTGGCACCAGGCAGGTCTTACGTCTAACCTCCTACTCCTTGAACTCTTCCCCATTGCTGTAGCGACTGAATTGTGGGTGGCGCGTTTTAGTGATCGGGAAATCGTCTTCCTCTACGATAATCTGGGAGTGTTCAGGCGGTTAACAACCTGAGCGCATCCCCCCCCCCCCGGCGGTTAGACTCTCCTGTGTTACAGTTTTTGGAGCATAATGTGCGTTTTTGGGCGCAGCACGTACCCAGGGTTGATAATGAGCTGGCGGACATGTTGTCTAGATTTAATTGGCAAAAATTTAGGGCTCTAGCACCACGGGCAGATGAGAATGGCACATATGTCCCTCTCGTTTGTGGCAGGTTGTCGAGGTAAGCTGAAGGAATTGGTGACTCGTTCTCTGCGTGCATATGAGAAGACTTGGTCTGACTGGGTCCGCTTCGCAGGCGTACTTTCGCAGGGTGGCCCGCAGTGTCAGGCCAAACTGGAGGAATTAATTTGGGGTCAGTATGTCTCCTTTTTCTTGCGGCTCCACGGTTGTCTGGACGTCACTAAAGTCTTCCTGATAGCCAAGACTTTAAAAGGTTGGGCCCGTACTCTACTTGCTGCCCCTGATGGACGCAGACCCATCACCCCTGACAATTTGATTTCCCTCATTCAGGAATTGCCCCAGGTGACCAATTCTGAGTATAAGACGCTCCTGTTCTCCACAGTGTTCTCCATGACTTTATCCGCAGGCCTTTTAGCTGAGAGCATTGTGGTGAAAAGGGACTCTGCCGTATAGCCAAATCCAAATGTGACAAGTTAGGCCGGGGAGAGTGGGTTACTTTGACAAGTTCTGGCACTCCGGTTTCCTTCCCTGTGGTTTTATGTTCTTTCTTTGCTGCAGCTCGTCCTCCAGAGTGTCCGGTGTGGTTGGCTCATGCCGATGGGTTGCCATCCAGTTTCGGGCAGTTTTCCAACTAGCGCTCGCTGTGGCAGGCCCTGACCAGTCACAGTTTGGAACCCATTCGGATCGGGGAAGCGACAGCCGCGACTCAAGCGGGAGCTCCAGCATCAGCGGTCAAGCGCCTGGGTCAGGGTCCTCCTCCTGTGCCGTTGCCCTAGCCCTGATTGCACCCCCGTGCAATTGCATGCCCTTAGGGGTGGGGATTGGAGGGCTTTACCTCCCCCCCCTGAGTTTTTCCTTACCACCAAATACCCAAACTGGCAGTAAAAGATGTAAGATTTTCCTGAGTTCAAGGTTTTCAGCCACCACTCCTGGGCTACTGGCTTCATTAGGTAGTTTAGTTTGCCCCAATCCCCCCCTCCTATACATTACGCTGTTGGGCTGAGTTCTAATGTTGATTGTTGACTGCTTTTTTTCCTGTGTTGGCCTACTCTATGTTAGAATGTTCTCTGATGTGGATACAGGTTTCCATTTTCCGAATTAGTCTGATAGTGTTGCTTTCTATTACAGATTACACACTGCCATCGATCAAGGGTGTGAGCATTCCTATATCGCCCGCCGTCGTGCTATAGGGGCACTGCTCCATCACTCATGGCAACCTTCCATTGCATAATTTGCTGGTTTGGCCGGGGTGGCATGAGATGGTTGGGTTTTCGGCACTGGTTGGCAGTGGTGGTTGCATTGGGTGGCCTCCCGGATGTTCTAGTTTTGCACATTGGGGGCAATGATGTTGGCCAATGCTCTACCATTCGGATCATTCGGAACATTGAATTGGATCTCGATTTCATCACTCACAATTGGCCCTCAATTGTGTTGATCTGGTCAGAGATTGTTTCGCAGAGGGTATGCAGGTCTGCGCGTCCCGGGGTGGCTGTTTACAAGCAACGTCATAAAATCAATCGGGGGTCAGGTCTTTTCTCCCAGGCTAGGGAGCATTCGATGATCCGTTATGAGGCAGCGCACCTGTATCTTGGTGATGGTGTTCATTTATCAGGGGTAAGTATGGAGGTTCGGTTAGAAGACATCCGCGTGGCTTTGAAAGAGGTGTTAGAGGTTGATGGTGGCGGGTGGCGTTAAGTCGGTCTCCCTGCTGTGGCAGGAAGGCAATACAGTACTGTGGGTGAGGCGTAGTGGTGGTTGAGCCGAGGAGTCTTCTTCGTTGGCTTGGTAGACACCGTGTTTCATTTTAGGGGCGGGCCCGTTGTTTGGTGGGCTGGCCTGGAAGATTCTCTCCGAGGTGGAAGGCGAGCGCCGTTGGAAGTGGGGTAGATTCAGGCCCCCCACTTTATGATTATTTTCTAAGCAAGACTTAGATCGTTACAGCTTGCACTGCCTTCTATTGCCACCGTCTCAATTGCATTCATGTTGTTTTTTGTATTATTCTATCATGTTTATGTTTATATAATGTTGTTAATAAAATTCAAGGACTCGGATGAGTCAATTTTTGCAAGCAAAGTCTCTTTAATGTGTCATGGGAGGGGTACTTTAAGGTAATTAGAAGCTACGCTGATTGACTCAACGCTAGAACATTTAAAGAAATGAATTAAGGATGCAATGATTTACTGAATATACCCAGAGATAGACTATGGTATGAATGCATTTGCGTACAATGCCACAGTATGATTGCTGTATATAAATTACATTTCTATGATGTATAAGAACTGTAGCTGAATTGAATATAGCCTACATAAATATTTAGGATGGTTTTTACCTAATTGGTTATGTATGGTGAGGGGCGTTGGAACGAAAATGTTTATGGGGAGGGGGGCAGAAGGCCAGGAACTACTATTGGACCTGGAGTCCCTTTTTTCACTAGCCTGCTCTGGGCGCCATAGCCCTACAACTCTAAAGGCAACCATTGTGTACCCTACAATATGGCAACAATGAGACTGCTTCTAATATTTTAAACCATCTGCAATTATTCGTTCTCTCTGTTCCATTGTTGTACAACTTACAAGAACAGCCATTGGGAAGTGCAGCTTCCTAGTCTTGTGTGTTTGGTTATTATGCCTACTGCTAATTGGGATAGTAAAATGAGTGGGGATTCCAAGAAAGTGGAAAAAAGGGTCTGTACGAAGAAAATGTACACAGAACACACATGAAGATAATTACTTAGGTAAACGGAAACAACAACAGTGAACAAATAAAGCAATTATCGCTTCATCCCTATTTTCATGGACGCCTTCGAAACACGCTCCCTGATCTGAATGGATCCGCTCCGGGCAGCCGTACGGGCGTATGAAGTGTTCCACCAGAGCATGTGCAGCGGCCGCTGCCGTCTGGTCTCAGGTGGGCACATCCACCATAAATTTTGTGAAGTGGTCCGTGATGACTAATGCATACCGGTGCCTGCTCACTGAGTCTGTCCTATCGAGACATAGTTGATCAGGACTAACTCCAAGGGTCTACCAGTCCTGATCCCTTGTACTGGGACGTGCTGTTCCGCGGGCTTCACCCGGCAACATGGGGTGTACTTCCGACACACTTCTTCCCTAACTCTCTGCAGATCGGGCATAAAGAAACGCTTCTGGAGCCAGGAAAAAGTCTTCGAAGATCCTAGATGGGCACCCTCGCGGTGGGCCTTTTCCACCAAAACCCTGGCCAGGCTCGCCGGCACTGCTACCTATAGCACTTCTCGAAGCTCCTGTCCTAAGTAAGCCCGACGATAGAGTACCCCTTTCCGGAGAACCAGCCGGTCCCAGGAATGCAGAACCCGCTGCCCTACCTTGGACAGTTGCGCCCGTTCCCCCGCCGGCGGCCATCGTCCCTGCCATATCCATAGGCGAATCCTCGCCAAATCGGGGTCATCCTCCTAGGCCGGAGCCCACTCTGATCCCGTACCAGGCACTTGGATCTCCAATTGTTGAACCATCCTTCGTTCTTCAGGTGGGGGCCGAACTTTGGTCAAATCCGGCATTTGCTCTCCTTCTCTCTCCTCATTGTCAGGACCAGTCGGCGGCCTCGTGGGGAAACGAGAGAGGGCATCAGCATTTCCGTGGCTCTTACCCGGTCGGTAGCGGATTTTGTAAGTAAACTTTGCCAGTCGAGCCACCCATCGCTGTTCGAGGGCCCCCAATTTTGTAGTGGTAAGGTAAGCCAAGGGATTGTTGTCCGCAATGACTTTGAAGTCTGCCCCCGTTAGATAGACCGCAAACTTCTCCGTCACAGCCCACACCAACGCCAACAGATCCAGCTTGAACGAGCTGTAGTTGTCTGGGTTTTACTCTGAGTCACGCAATGACTCGCTTCTGTCCCTGGGACAAAACCGCCCCCAGCCCTTTCTGGCTCCCATCCGTGTAAAGGAGGAACGGTTTCTCGAAGTCAGCGTAGGCCAAAACCGGGGCTTGCAACAAGACCCTCTTCAAACTGGCAAAGACGCTTTCCTGCGGTGTATCCCAGGCCACCGGTCTTCCTTTCACTTCAGTGGGCATCCATTGCAGAAGATCCGTCAAAGGCTTGGCGATCTTGGCAAAATCTCAAACTGACGAGGCCAAGAAACCTCCTCACGTCCGTGACATCAGTCGGCACCTTCCACTCCTGTACTGCGGCCACCTTTTCTGGGGAAGGCTGTACCCCCTCTTGTGAGACCACATGCCCCAGGTATTCCAGGCTGGCTTTCAACAGGTGGCACTTCCGGGGCTTTAGTTTGAGACCATACCGCCCCAACCACTGCAGAACCAACTCCAATCGGTCCAAATGCTCCTCGATCGTGGGGGAGAAGACAATTATGTCGTCCAGATAGAGGAGTATGGACTCAAAATTTACCCGAAATGGACACTCACCAATTAATCCGGATGTTCCATCCTCCTGCTGTTCCCCCACAGTCGGTCCCGTGACCGCGAGGGACTCTAGTTTAACAGCCTGTCCTTACCACCTTGGGCCTCCGGGCAATCCCTCGACATGTGTCCCAACCTCCTGCAGGCCCAACAATGGGGACGCTCTGGATTCCTCTGAGGTTGCCGTCTCCAGCCCCGTCGTTCCTGGCTTCCGGCCCCGGTTCCCTGCTGATTGCTCCTTACCTCCCGCACCTCTTGCCGACGTTGCGCCATCTCCTCCCACATGCTCCTCAGTACGTCTTGTAGGTCCTTTACACAACTCTCCAGAGGGTGAGCTTCCCTAACACTGGGACTACCGGCAGGTCTTACCTGCTGCAGTGTCACAGCATAGGACCCGAAGTTAGCGTCGCGGTTTTGCGCTATTGCATCTGTCAGGACCTGATAGAACGATAGGGAAGGGTCCGCCGTAGTGCGGTCTCGCAACACCTGCCGCAAAGGGGCGCCGCTAACCAGGCCCATGATGAGCTGATCCAACAGCATGTGATTGGGACTCCCCAAGGCGTCCCGATCTCGCTTTTGCACCTCTAACATCAGTTCCTGGAGGGCGTTGGTGAAATGGTCAATGGTTTCATTCTCCCGCTGCACCCTTCCGACAAACCGTTGCTTCAGGACTCCCAGGGAGGAAGTGTCCCTGTGAACATCCTGCAATAACTTCACTATATTGTCCAACGTACCCCTTTTGTCCTCCGTGCATAGCGTCACCGTCTTGCGAGCTTCCCCCTCGAGGGACTGTAGCGTGAGCTCCGCCTGTAAAGAAGGACCTACCTGGTACAGCCGGATAGTCCCCTTTAGTCTCTCCTCCCAATCAGTCAGGAGCATATTTCTTCCATCATATCTGGGTAAATAAGCCAAAATGGCGCCCAGGGGCACCGGAGCTGCGGCTACAGCAACAGGGGCTTGCAACAAGGCCCTCTTCAAACTGGCAAAAGCGCTTTCCTGCGGTGTATCACAGGCCACCGATCTTCCTTTCACTTCAGTGGGCATCCATTGCAGAAGATCCGTCAAAGGCTTGGCGATCTTGGCAAAATCTCAAACAAACCGGCGGTAATAACTGACGAGGCCAAGAAACCTCCTCACGAGCTCTGCCTGTAAAGAAGTACCTACCTGGTACAGCCGGATAGTCCCCCTTAGTCTCTCCTCCCAATCAGGCAGGAGCATATTTCTTCCATCATATCTGGGTAAATGAGCCAAAATGGCGCCCAGGGGCACCGGAGCTGTGGCTACAGCCTGAGCGGCCGTGGCCGGGGCTCCAGCGGCAGGGGCTCCTGCGGCAGGTTCCATTATCCTGCCGACTACGCCAAATGTAAAGGTAACAAGAAACCATTGTCTCGCAGGCACTCACCGGGATGCAGCGCTGCCCACCACGTACGCTGGGTTGGATCCTTCTCTGGCCGGGAGGAGAACACGCTGGAGAACCGTCCTTCCTACCTGCCGGCACGTAGTTGATCGAGACGGAACCGCCTGTCCATGTCTCCGGCTCTTCAGGAACAGTCCACCTAAGTTGTCCCACGTCCCGCCGTCCCGGGGAAAAGGCACACCGCTTCGGACACCACTCGACACCCCGCTTGTTCCAATTCACTGCACTCCCGATTCCACCGCAACTTTACCTACGACCATCTAGAATCTAAACAACAATTAACTGATTCTGCTGAACAACACACAAGAACCTAGTCCTAGGGACCCAACAAACAGAACATAGGAACACCAAACTTTATAACAGGAAGGAACCGTGGAGACACATCCCCGTATGAATACTGCGGTAAATCTGAGAATGCCGGACGCTACAGAGGATATCCCAAGAGGGCTATGCAGTGGTAATGCCCCAAGCGCTGCCTGATAGCGACAGTTCTCTTTTTGCCGGGTACTGCGGTGTGAAGTGGCGGACTGAGGCAAGTCTGTCCAGACGGGTATTAAGTCAGGCAAGTCTGTCCAGACGGGTAATATGCTCTCTCCAACAGTCAACACAGAGGTTTAGTAGGTACTATGGATTACCACACCTCACTGTTTCCTACGCCTGCTGGCTTACCAGCACTGGCTCCGTCCACTGGATTTCTCACGGGGTGAAATTAGTGGGTTTTGTGACATTATCCAGGAATTGTTCCTCCGTCCTATCTCATGGCAACCAGTAAATGGATATGTTTTTTGTCAGGGTAATTGAATCCTGAATTGTC
Organism: Limnodynastes dumerilii; assembly: GCA_011038615.1. Lineage (NCBI taxonomy): Eukaryota > Metazoa > Chordata > Amphibia > Anura > Limnodynastidae > Limnodynastes > Limnodynastes dumerilii. The sequence continues at coordinate 28,956 of WWET01008195.1, read as the reverse complement.
AGGGGCCCAGAGGGTTTTGGCACTGCAATTATCACCTAGCTTCCCCACAGCCTGTCCCTCTCTCACACACACATACACACCCACAGTCTGTCTCCCTCTCACACACACCCACAGTCTGTATATGTTACCCTGGTGGTCCAGTGGTATTGCCTCTCCCCTGCTCCCAGGGTTTTATGGCTCTGGACTTTATTACCTATACTCACCCCTGCTTGCCACGAGGAACCCTCTCTCTCACCTCTCCAGCGTTCTTCTCCGTCCCACGTCGTGCTCTCTGTGTCCCCCGGCGTTCCTGCACGTCCTGTAGGCGGGGCTTGCGACATGGCGGACCCTGATTGGTCCGCCGCGCCGTCCATCACCTCTGGCGCCCTCTTCCTGCGGTCTCTCTGCCCTCAGCTGAGGGACCGCGGCTCTCCTGCAATAGCCGGCCAACGGAGCGAGCGCCCCGCTGACATTCGCGCTTTCTCCCACACCGCAACTAAATAGTCATCATAATTTTTTAGTTTTGAAACAAATCTTAATATCTATATCTTCTACAACTATCTTACTGTTGGGATCAATATTATTTGAGTGCAAATTCAACATTCTTTTAACTACAATAACCTCTTTGTGACATAGAGAGCACAAAACATATTTGTAACCACAATATAAAAAAAGCTAAGACTTAAAGTTAATACTTACCACGCCACTGCCAATCATGTCCGCATGCGAACATGTCCGCATCACAGCTGCTGGTTGGAAGCCCATCGATATTAAGAAGTGAACAGCATCAACAATCATGGCAACCCAAGAAAACAGGTGGTACACAAGAGCCATGTTGTCAGTGTCCATAGAAATCGTCACCCAGGCCTTTCAATACATACTCCATGTATTTGTCTCCAGGTTTCTAATAACCCCCTCATGTCTCCACAGTTTCCAATAATCCCCCTGTTATCTCCCTTAGCTTCCAATAATCCCCTTCATGTCTCCCCAGCCTCCAAATAATCCCCCTCATGTCTCCTCAGCCACCAAATAATCTCCCTCATGTCTCCCCAGCCTCCAAATAATCCCCTTCATGTCTCCCCAGCCTCCAAATAATCCCCTTCATGTCTCTCCAGCATCCAAATAATCCCCTTCATGTCTCCCCAGCCTCCAAATAATCCCCTTCATGTCTCTCCAGCCTCCAAATACCATATTTCCCCATGTATAAGACGCACCTTTTTTAGAAAAAAAAACGTGTCTAAAAACCGGGTGCATTTTATACAGGGGATGCCCGCAGCACACTTACCTTTGCTCTCCCTTCGGCTCTCTCCCCCTGCGTCGCGCTCTGCAAATGACGCTAACGTGACTTAAGGTAACATCACCATCATTTTGCAGAGCGCGTCGAGGGTTAGAGAGCCGGAGGGAGCCAGAGGGAGAGCAATGGTAAGTGTGTTACGATGTGATTGGAATGAATGACTGGATGGATGGATGTGAAGGCTGGACATGGAGGGGAAACAAAAGCCGGGTGGGCACACAAAGTTGAGACAATGGGCCTGATCCAGAGCTACGACGGTGCCGCCCGACAGGCGAATGCGTACGTTCGCCCGTGCGTATAAACATACACGCCCCTGACGCTCCCATTGTAAAGTACCTGCTTACGGCGGCTATACCCTACACTAGGTACTACCGTGGGCCGTACGAATTTTCGCACATAATACGCAAAGCGTACGGGCTTAGCACGCCCATACTGTACAATTTAAATGGCTATCCCCCCCTCCGTGTAGTAAAACGAGCGCCCAGGCGACCATCGTACTGAACGCACGCCCCTCGAGCGAACATTTCGCTCACAATACGACCGCTATACGCTCATGTCGTCCAGCCGACCGGAAGCTGTCATACTGAGCATGCGCATTGCGAATTTTCGTACGAAAATACGCAAAAAACGGTCGTACGCTCGCTCGAAATCGGCCAATTTCGTAGCTCTGGATCAGGCCCAATAACACTTGCTGGACATAAATAGAGGGGGCAATAACACTGGCTGGACACAAATAAAGGGGACAATAACACTGGCTGGACACAAATGGAGGGGGCAATGAGACTGGCTGGACACTAAAGGAAGGGGCAATAAGAATGGCTGGACACAAATAGAGGGGGCAGTAATAGAGGAGGCAATAAGACTTGCACCACACAAATAGAGGGGGCAGTAAGACTGGCTGGACACAACGAGGGGGCAATATGGCTAAAGGATAAGTTTTTTATTTATTTCGGGCCCTAAAATTAAGGTGCGTTTTATACATGGGGAAATACAGTAAACCCCCTCATGTCTCCCCTGACTCCAAATATTCCTCCTCATGTTTCCCCAGCCTCCAAATAATACCCCTCATGTCTCCCCAGCCTCCAAATAATCCCCCTTATGTCTCTCCAGCCTCCAAATAATCCCCCTTATGTCTTCCCAGCCTCTAAATAATCCCCCTCATGTCTCCCCAGCCTCCAAATAATCCCGCTCATATCTCCCAGCCTCCAAATAATCCCACTCATGTCTCCCCAGCATCCAAATAATCCACCTCATGTCTCCCCAGCCTCCAAATAATCCCCCTCATGTCTCTCTAGCCTCCAAATACCATATTTCCCCATGTATAAGATGCACCTTTTTTAGAAAAAAAACAGGTCTAAAAACCGGGTGCATCTTATACAGGGAATGCCAGCAGCACACTTAACTTTACTCTCCCTTCGGCTCTCTCCCCCTGCGTCGCACTCTGCAAATGACACTAACGTGACTTAAGGTAACATCAGCATCATTTTGCAGAGCGCGTCGCAGGGGAGAGAGCTGGAGGGAGCCAGAGGGAGAGCAAAGGTAAGTGTGCTACGATGTGATTGGAATGAATGACTGGATGGATGGATGGATGGATGTGAAGGCTGAACATGGAGGGGGAACAAAAGCAGGGTGGGCACACACAAAGAGGAGACAATAACACTGGCTGGACATAAATAGAGGGGGCAATAACACTGGCTGGACACAAATAGAGGGGGCAATAACACTGGCTGGACACAAATAGAGGGGGCAATGAGACTGGCTGGACACTAAAGGAAGGGGCAATAAGACTGGCTGGACACAAATAGAGGGGGCAGTAATAGAGGGGGCAATAAGACTGGCAGCACACAAATAGAGGGGGCAATATGGCTAAAGGATGAGTTCAATAACTTTATGTTAAATTTTTTTTTTTTCAAATTTCGGGTCCCAAAATTAAGGTGCGTCTTATACATGGGGAAATACAGTAAACCCCCTCAAGTCTCCCCTGACTCCAATTAACTCCCCTCATGTCTCCCCAGCCTCCAAATAATCCCCCTCATGTCTCCCTAGCCTCCAAATAATCCCCCTCATGTCTCCCTAGCCTCTAAATAATCCCACTCATGTCTCCCCAGCCTCCACATAATCCCCCTCATGTCTCCCCAGCCTCCACATAATCCCACTCATGTCTCCCCAGCCTCCACATAATCCCACTCATGTCTCCCCAGCCTCCAAATAATCCCCCTTATGTCTCCCCAATCTCTAAATAATCCCACTCATGTCTCCCAAGCCTCCAAATAATCTCCCTCATGTCTCTTCAGCCTCAAAATAACCCCTCTCATGTCTCCCCAGCCTCTAAATATCACCTTCATGTCTCCCCAGCCTCCAAATAATCCCTCTCATGTCTCCCTGTACTTCTCGGTGGCGCTCCCTCTCTGCTCTGGATGACGCGGACATTACCTGAGGTCGCGCCAGCGTCACACTGAAGAACTGCAGTCGGCGCATCCAGCTTCAGACCGCGCAGGACAGGACAGGTGGGTGACTAAGTGTGAGTATTGTAGGGCTAATACCCTGATGGCACTGATGGCGCTCCCATCAGATGGGCATCATCGGCACCCAGGGCACAAGCCCTACAAAACCCACGTTAATTACGCCACTGGTCATATATGTTTTTAAATTAAGAGCCAAACTTACCTAGGAGGCACCCCTTAAAGCCTCCAAAATAGCCACTGTGGAACAACACCCCCTCTTAGATGCTGCTCCCAGACAAGCTCCTAAACAGTATACACACAAAATGGAAGTTGCTCAATCAATTTCTAGGTAAATGGTAAACAGGTGCATGAAAGGCATGGGTAATCGGTAATCAGCTAGCAACAGAAACACAGGAAAGGAGATACCCCAGTATATATATACTCGATTCTGTAATTACTGAATTTATAGACAGCGAGTGCTATACACCTACTTCTTCTTATATTGGGATTTTTCATCCAGTATAGGCACCACCACACACTATTACTCCAGTTAGAGAAGTGGCTTTCACCTGAAT
>WWET01008195.1:0-24223 GCA_011038615.1 Limnodynastes dumerilii | reverse complement strand
TGGGGGGCACACCCCACCCCCCCCCCCCCGCCACTCACCACGCTCATTCTGAGTCCAGCAAGCAGTGTGCCGCCCACCACAGTGAGCCATCTTGCCCACCGCAGTGTGAATCAGAGCGTACACCAGAAGCTGTCACCCTGCAGTGCACCAGCCTGTCACTCGCCTGTCTTCAGTGGACCTGATCATACAGGCTGTTTGAGGTGCACTGTGCTCCACTACCCACTACGTTACAGAGCAAACAGATTGAAATTTTATTATTGTTGTAGGTGGGGGTGGGGGTCCAAGCTGACCTTTTGCACCTGGGCCCATGAACCTTTAGCTACGCCCCTGGTCTGAGTTCCTACTCAAATCCTCAGTCAAAGTCAAGTCCAGAGTCTAAGTCCTAACTCAGTCCTACGTCTGTCCGGTTGATATCCCTTACTCCAATCCGGTCTGAAGAGTCCTATCTCTACTCCGGGGACCACCTGACCTGAACAGGTACATATGCACCCTTGTTACCACCCAGCTTCATCTTTGCGACCTCAAGCTCACCCTCTCTCTGTCCCGCACTTAACCCAGACCTGCCCAAGAACGTGATATGCACATAGCAGCATTAGTGTGAGTCTTGGCATGAGCCACGCATGTCCGGCTGGGAAATTTAACCATCAACGCCATCCCGATTCACCCTACATTACTGAACTTATTGGGTGAGATTCAATTTTTATATCTATTTATCTATTGGCATCTTACTGTAATATAGAGGAGTGTGGGAGAGCCTTAGCTTGAATATACATTCAATCATATATCTTAGAACTGCTAACTTTTTTCAGAATATTTCAAATTTTTATGTTCTAATTTATATAGTACTATTAAGATATCAGGTGCAACCAGCTTAAATTCACAATTATATATGTGTTAGAACATCTGTTCTTTCTGTAGCCATACATTTTGAGGATTGGACATTTAAACACCAACTATTTTTTGTCCACCTTACTGTTATACTTCAAGTTTACCAATAGATCATATATTCCTTGTGTCGACAACAGAAGTATTGCATTTTGCCAGTTGATGAATTGAGCTGCCTTTACTGTCGTTTTTATGGGCCCATAAATTTTAATTTATTTCCAATTTTGTTATGTTTTAATACTGATGTTAAAAAATTGTATTTCATATATGTTTGATTTACCATATCTAGTGTGTAAGATTGATTCTTTAGATTGTAGTTTCAGCTGGATCTTTATTCCCTTTTTTGAATCTATCCTAGGAAGTGTTCCATAACTCCATTTCTGGCTGCATTTTTTAGGTGTGATATTATTTAATGTACTGTAGCCCAATTTAATAAAATGAAATGTATTTATTTATTTATTTATTTTTGTAAGTAATTTGTATTTACATATATTCCTACGCTCTCTCTCTCCATCTCTTTCCCCTAATAACTGTTGTTTTTTTTATTGTTTTTTAATTATATAAAAATGTATTTATTTATTTATTTATTTTTGTAAGTAATTTGTATTTACATATATTCCTACGCTCTCTCTCTCCATCTCTTTTTCTCCCCCTAATAACAGATATTAGAGGGAGAAAAAGGGGGTTATATGGGAAGATTGCTGAGATTGAAGTAGTTTGAACAGCAGTCAGAGATGCCGTTATTTTAACGCTCAGAGCAGAGTATAAAACTCCACTCTGAGGGTTAGTAAATAGCAGCCCACATTGAAAACAACGGGCTGGAGAGGACAGAAGAAGTTTGACTACATGGCCATGGAAATTTCCATAGCGGAGCAGTGTTAGTAAATAGTAAAAAGTTCATTTTTGGAGTTATAACTTCAAAATGAACTTTTTAAAGCTTTGTAAATAGAGCCCATAGTGACCTTTCTCAGCTTCTAGTCATGAGACATTTTGCTACAGAGTATGCGCACATAAGTATGTCAAGTATCACGTAGTCTTTGGCAGACCTTGGGTTAGTACATTCAATATCATGGCAGACTATAATGATATTGACATGTAAATAGTAATTAATTATGATTTGCTGATAACCACTCCTTCTCAGTTTTAGAACCAGTGAAATAATAATCTAATTGAAATAATCTTTTGAATGAACTAGATCTTATTGAAATAATCTTTAAATTGAACTAGATTCCCTATCACTATTTGTATCCACCCCTAAGGTATGATGACAGAATTTAGTAATTGTGTCCTATTTCCTTCAATTGAGGACTATGAAGTCAGCCATTTTCTTGAAGCCCAAGATGTAATCAAAGACTGGCAATTAGCTAAAACAAAATGACTTTGCTAATGGAGACAGGAAAGATGTCTACACTTTGGTCTCTTGTTAATTAGCATTAGTGTTGAAATCTTTTATGTAGAGCTGAAGACATCTGCAGAGCTCACAATAACTGTAACAGTGTTTAAAATAAGGTTTGTTACTGAAAATATTTATTTCACTGATAAATTGACAAATATCTGATAAATTGTCTGGCAGCACTTCATACACCCATACAGTTTGGTGGCACAGACACACCTCTTTGCCACAGCGCCAAATGGGTGATGCTTTCAAACTCTCCCTGATATTCATATGCCAAAGTTATCAAGTATATATGCCAGTACTGTACTACCTGTTAATGGCAATGCTGAGAACTGTTCTCCCCCATTGATATCTGTGGCAAGAATCTTATGATCTTATGAGAAGCCTCATGCTGCAGAATTCATCAGGGGAGACGATCATTCTGGAGCAGAAAAATATTGCTGGATGCTAAATTGGTCACTATTGCCACTATCATTGAGGACACTGGCGCCTATGTAGCTTTGACATTTTTATTCATATTTGGGATAACCAATATATTGGATATTGATCATGGTTGCCAACTCTCCCTGAATATCAGGGAGTCTCCCTGACGAGCAGGTGATCTCCCTGACTCCCTGAAGTGTTGGGCAATCTCCCTGATGCTGATTCAGTTACAGAAGTCATTGCGGTATGATGACAGAATTTAGAAATTGTGTCCTATTTCTTTGCATTAAGGCCTATGGAGGCGGCAGATGAAGAAGTCATTGATCTCCTATACACAGTATGCACACTAAATACTGAAAATATTTATTCAGTGACATTTTAACAATCAATAAATACTGCTGCTGCTATTCTTATTGAGAAATAGTGTGCCTAGCAGTGTTAGACACACCCATGGGTGGAGCTATTCATAGGACACACCCATTTGACACTACAGGACACACCCCTTTGGTGCAGCCTTGAGAGTGCTATCAAAATCTCCCTGATATTCATTTGCAAAAGTTGGCAACCATGATATTGATATTCCTGCTACTATAAGAGGTATGCTTATTCTCCTGGTTCTGTAAAATGAATTTATCATCTTACAATAATTTGTTGTCTTCTGCCTTTGATGGTCTGTCATCTTTTACTGAAAGCTGTCTGTCTACTTTTATATGATGCTCTTTGTGTGGTTTTATGTTCTCCTGACATACTATCCCCATAGGAAATAAAGGGGTCAGACGCTTTCAATAGAAGTTCAACCCCAGCTACGGAGCATCACTTATTTCTCCTTTACTGGGCTTTAGTAAATGCTGAGAAGACATAAAAGAGTGAATATGCATAGAAAACTGCAGTCTTCTTCATATTTTCATTCTTGAAAAGAGATGGCAATTTAGGTATTAACATGGTAAAACTAGCACTAGTTTTGTCTTGTTTTACCAAATAGTGTTAATATTACATTTTAAAGTAGATTACCAGAGTGTGTACTGGCACTGGATATAAGAGTAGAATTTAGTATCCTAATTAATTATTTTTTTAAATCACTATTTAATCAAATCATTGTAATAAAACAAAAACCCCAAAAACGTATTTTTTGAATGAGTAACATAATGAAACAAATGATAAATAATTGTTTACGTTTAAATAATTTAATAATAATTTAAATGAACTCCACACTAGAGAATTGGATATTTTTAAAATAATTTTTAACATGCGGAGTAAATAGCTTTTTGTTATATTTATATATTTAGACTGAAACTGTTGCATGTCGAAATTAATCTAGATAAATATTCATGAAAAAACAGCAACATAATGGAATTAATACTCCTAGGACTCTAAGTCTATACAGGTAATAAAATTGTTGTGAACATAACATAAAAATTCAAGATCTGCATGGAAGCGATAGATGTGATTCATATATGTAGTAAAAATGTTTATAAATCAGAACCAATAAAACAAAAAATTCATGAAGGCAACACAAATCTATCTAAGCCAAATTAAAGAGCTCTAAGACATAGAAATCCTGCAAAAAATTAAATGGGTATAAACAGCAAATATTGATATCATTGTCTAGGGGAAAAAATGAAATTCATCTTAGAAGCGGCTGGGAAGAAAAGGATTTAAGCCATTGTTTTTGTAAGCAACCATGCGTTTGCTAGTTAAGGAATTGTCTTCATGTACAGAATCTGCATCAAAGTGTTCTGGAAGTGAACGGTTTCGAGTACACATAGGGCCTGATCCAGACCTCCGCCGATGCACTGTGTGTGCTAACGCACAGCGTATCGGCATGCACTCCCCCAGACACTCCCCATGTGGCCGGCGTAATTACACATTGTTACACCAGCTGAAGGCTACCCTAACGGCAAGGAACGCCCCCTCAATCGTAACCACGCAACAGTTAGGGACGCCCGTCGGGCAACATCTGCCTGGCGCATGCGCAAAACTGCCGATCTTACGCATGGATCAGGCACATAGACCAAATCTCCTCTTAAAAAAATATTTGTATACATGTTGTCAGGCACAGGCTGGGCTTGGGGGAAGAGGGCACTTGCCCCCTGGCTGCTGCCTCCAGGGCATCTCTGGGCCACACAGCGGCAGCTTGCTCTGTACATAATGCTGCCAGCTGAGAGACAGGCACAGAAAAATGCTCCCTTGATGCTTTGTCTGTATTCCGCAGTTAGAGTGGCCATAAAAATCTTCCAGGAATACAGACAGAGCGGCCAGGAAATATCTTTCAGGAATATACAGTTAGAGTGGCCAGGAAACATCTTTCTGAGCATTGCATTGTTATCAGATAGACAATCCTACATTGGTTTTGGAATCAGGGTGGCCGCAACAAGTTTAGTGTCACCTGAATCCCCAAACATTTTGCTCATTTATTGGAGTACATTGACTATTAGTATCAGGACCAGATGACACATTAGACGTTAAATCTTGACAAACAGGACCTAAAATAACAAAAACGTCTAAGTCACTTATCTGACAACATCAGAGACAACAATCTGAACATAAGATGAATAATTACTTAATGGATGGTTATAGAGTCCTGGTGCTTCCCAAATTGGAATATAGTTACAAAGTGCAGATGTGTGTGGAGGTCTCCTTTGAAATCGTTGCTGAGGCTCCTCTGTCTGCAGTGATAGAAGTGCTGGCAGGTCAGCTCCCTCACTACCTTATACCACAGCGGTGTTTAAACGAGGAGCATTGATTCAGACTCATAGCAATGTATAAAGGATAGAAGAGACAGGATTTTTTAAATTACCGCTTTATTTTAAATAGGTAATTACACTCAACGGATGCACCAAGAAAAATGTAACAGACATTCTTACTCGAAACCTTAAAGATGTAACAACTCTGATGGGGAGCAATTTTTCTTCTTCTACGACAGGACAGCTTTGGATGATTCAGGCTCACAACAATGTATCAAGAAAATAGGGGAGAAAAGTATTTGTTAAACTTGCATTATTCTAAATATGTCATCACACTGACAGGATGAAACAAGATGCCACAAGTAAAATGTAACATAGACATTTGTACCGCAAAAGATGTAAAGTCTCGAGTAGGGAGCAGCTTTTCTTGTCTCAGGCAGGGACAGCTCGGCCAATTCAGGCTCAAAATAATGCATCAAAGAAATAGGAGAGAAAAGGATTTGATGAACTGCTATTTGGATTAGGATATTACACTCATAAGATGCAACAAGTAAAATGTAACATAGACATTCTTACTCGAACCCTCAGAATATGTAAAAACTCGGATGGGGAGCAGTTTTTCTCCTCGGACAACCAGGACAGCTCTGGATAATTCAGGCTCATGATAATGGGGTCTATTTACTTATCTCTTTATTTCCCTGTGAACAAAGCTGCATCAAGCTCACTTATATTTACTGTGAGCCTGGGAGCTTTGTTCACAGAATTTACTAAAACTTACCTCTCCTGCAAGGTCCCGCGATGATCTACGAGGTCATTGCAGGACTTTTCCTTCAAACGATGCTTGAATGAAGTACTGCACCTGCACAGTAACACATTCGGGGACTCTGAAATTTCCATGTCTTGACATGAGGAACACTAAATTAATTTAACATGCTTATTTATTCCAGCGGTCTCCCTTTTCCTATACCTAATAACAGCTATTAGGGGGAGGAAAAGAGGGGTATATGGGGAGACTACTGGAATACTCACCCCTAACGCCAGCCTGAACTGGCATTATGTTTACGCCGGGGCTTTGTAAATGCAATATTTACATGCTTTGATTTGGAAACTGAAGTTTTCAATTGCAATGCTCTCTTTGTAAATATCAAAAACTTAATTTGTATACAATAATGTCAGTTTTCACTTCAAAATGCTTAATGCAGGGGTCAGGGAACTTTTTTACCTTTTACCTCAAAATATATTTAGACACGCTGACGTTACCCCCCTTGATTTCAAAGGAAGGAAATCATATATTATTAATTATTTGAATTCAAAATTGTATTGTTTGTGGTAAAGCCATTGATAATGTGACATCCAGGCAACTATTAGTGTCAATGGGCCGTATGCAGAACTCCGGCCGCATTGCATTTGTGGCCGGAGTTTTCTGAAAAGTGCTACTGTGCATGCGCAGTAATTTTGTAACGTAATATACGTAACTTTTTGCAACGTAGATTGTGTATACGTGGTCTTAAAGCTCTGCATACGGCCCACTAATTTAAGATGATATAGTGACAGTCTGATGCTCCTTCATCACATACTCTGCCCCTTCATCTGCTGCCCCTTCGTCAAATACTGTGCCCCTTTTTCACATACTATGCCCCTTCTTCACATACTGTGCCCCTTCATCTGCTGCCCCTTCTTCACATACTGTATCCCTTCATCTGCTGCCCCTTCTTCACATACTGTGCCCCTTCATCTGCTGCCTCTTCTTCACATACTGTGTCCCTTCATCTGCTGTCCCTTCTTCACATACTGTGCCCCTTCTTCACATACGGTGCCCCTTCATCACATACTCTGCCCCTTCATCACATACTGTGCCCCTTCATCTGCTGCCCTTTCTTCACATACTTTGCCCCTTCATCTGCTTCCCTTCATCACATACTGTGCCCCATCACCTGGTGCCCCTCTGCTACTTTACTTTTATACCGTTTATATATCCTTCTTTCTTCTTCAATCCTCACGCCCGGCAGACACACTGCAAGGGAGAAGAGGAAGCCGAGTCCCGCCGCCGGAAGATGAGTTTTGGGGATTTTTTTTAGATCTCCTAAACCCTCGCCGATGCACACCTGCAATATGCAATGAAATGAAATTCTTGTGAGTAATGGACGGTCGCTCTGCCGAGACATAGCCGGGCATGCATATAGATTGCTATGCATGCTCGGTCGTGTCTCGGCAGCGCGACCGTCCATTACCCCCAGGAATTTCATTTTTACCCCATTTGGGGTAATTTACCCCGGTTTTCCGACCACTGGCTTAATGAAATGCTGTGTTATTCTGAATATATCATTACACTTAAAAGATAAAACAAGAATACACAAGTAAAATGGACCATAGACATTTTTACTCATACCCCAAAAACTCGGGTCAGGAGCAGTTTTTCTTTTCTTATAATCAGGAGGGATTTCACTGATCAAGGGATCAACCTTCCTGTCAGCCTAATGCCTTTCAATTATAAGTGACTTCTCTTCAAGGAAATACTGGCCCGGATTTGCTTCTTTTTCCATGCGTTTTTTAGGATTGGATTAACTGCGCATGCGTAGTAACTTTTTTTTACACAAGTTACATAGGATTTAGGCACTGAAGTCCATTAGGCACGGATTTCTAAGTCATGCTTAGTGACATACGTACGGAGGGGTGGGGTTGTCTTCCGTACGTGCAAAGTTACGTGAATGTAGGTGGGGAGAGGCATTTAATTGGCCTTTTGAGGTCGCGGTTAGTAATGTACCCATGTATCTAAGCAACTTAGGTACATAAATACACCCGTAGAGTTAAGGTTGCCATATGGAGGCGCAGGTCACCAAAAATCCATCCGTGCAAGGAGAGTATCATGGGTGTTGCCTGTGAATCCGGTCCTGTGTCTTCTTAGCTGTGTCTGCTTCAGGCTGCTGTCTGTCTATAACTGAACTCTCACTGCAGGGTTCTAGTTGGTTTCCATAGTAACACATGTGATATCACCAATATTCTAAAGGTTCCATGGTGCAGTCATGTGACTTTACACAGCATATTGATTAAACTACTACTTATTCGTATACCCCTGTAATGTTTGCGTTGTCATTTTCCTATTTTTCATCATGACTGAAGGTTCTGCAAAGTTGCTATAAATTTAAAAAAATAAAACCAATATAAAGGTCTAACATTATTAAAATACACACACACACACACGTTTATATGTTGGATGGGGACCGACTTTCTAATCATCACTTGTGGGTACCACCCCTTCTAAAGGTTCTAGAGTTATGGAAAAAATCTGGTACTCATAGCTTAGTTAGCTTATACACAACTTCAATTATCTGAATTGATGAAGTAATGGCCTGATCATGCTAAATGGGGACTTTTGAAAACTCAATCGAACATGGCTGATGAGGACCTCATTTAAATATTATTTCCATAGTTTACACAAATGACCCTTTGATTTGTGGGGACCTCATTTAAATATTATTTCCATAGTTTACACAAATGACCCTTTGATTTGTGGGGACCTCATTTAAATATTATTTCCATAGTTTACACAAATGACCCTTTGATTTGTGGGGACCTCATTTAAATATTATTTCCATAGTTTACACAAATGACCCTTTGATTTGTGGGGACCTCATTTAAATATTATTTCCATAGTTTACACAAATGACCCTTTGATTTGTGGGGACCTCATTTAAATATTATTTCCATAGTTTACACAAATGACCCTTTGATTTGTGGGGACCTCATTTAAATATTATTTCCATAGTTTACACAAATGACCCTTTGATTTGTGGGGACCTCATTTAAATATTATTTCCATAGTTTACACAAATGACCCTTTGATTTGTGGGGACCTCATTTAAATATTATTTCCATAGTTTACACAAATGACCCTTTGATTTGTGGGGACCTCATTTAAATATTATTTCCATAGTTTACACAAATGACCCTTTGATTTGTGGGGACCTCATTTAAATATTATTTCCATAGTTTACACAAATGACCCTTTGATTTGTGGGGACCTCATTTAAATATTATTTCCATAGTTTACACAAATGACCCTTTGATTTGTGGGGACCTCATTTAAATATTATTTCCATAGTTTACACAAATGACCCTTTGATTTGTGGGGACCTCATTTAAATATTATTCAGGAATGACCGCAGCCTGGAGAGGATTGTCAGGAAAAGGCCATTCAAAAGAGTGTGGGAGCTGCACAAGGAGTGTACTGAAGCTGGAGTTATTGCATCAAGAGACACCCCTGGAACACCCCCACAAAGAAGACTGCGGCAATCACATTGACCCTAATGTGTATTGGTAACACTAGGGTCAATGTCATCGCCGCAGGCTTCATTGTGGGCGCGTTCCGGTGCGCTGTCCCTCCGGAAGAAGAAGCAGCGCCTCCAGTGGTCCTGATCACCCCTGTTCCGGTAAGAACTATTTTTATTAGCGGGCATTTTTTTTTTTGTTATTTGAGGGGTATTAAATGTAATTTATTATTTACAGAGAGGGTTAAATGTTTAATATTTTTTTTAGGTTAGGGGCCGGCCCTATAGTTTATTAAAATGCCGGGAGGGGCATGTATTTGTGTGCTGTTGTTACAGACAGGGCATGCTGGAACTTGTGGTTCTCCAAGTGCTAGCATGCCCTGCCATCCCTGGGCATGCTGATGATTGTAGCACTACAACCATCAGCATGCCCTGCACTTTAAAAGTCACTAAAACTCAAGAAATTAATTTGCGGTGTGAAAGGGACAGACCCGCGAATTTTCCTGGTTTTTGTGCCCTCAAAAGTGCCTTTTTTTTTTTTTACCCGGGAAGAAAATACCGGGTTTTTCACACTTTGCGGTGTGAAAGCGATAATAGTAAGCTCCCTTCTTTCCTTTTAGCTGCTTAAAAACATCCTAAAATACAAAAACATCACAAAGAGAAACAGCAGAATTTCTGTAAAGCAATGAACACAGATGTACCTGCTGAGGACTGTTCTTTGGACCAGTAGCATCATCCTGAGTCTTTGACAGTAGTGATGCAATGATTGTCTGTAGAAACATTTAAAAATGACAACATTTTAGAAGATGAAAACCTAAAATACAAATGGTTATTTTAATATAAATACTGCATAACATGCACATAGACAGACCTCCTGTTTGGACACAATCTCTAAGATGACATGCATGCCAACATAAAACAGATTTTAAATAGTCATAATATAGCAAAAGATTTCTTGCTATCCAGCCAAGCTCTGTGTGCGTTCACACGTTCAATAAAACAGGCTTTGTGGGGACATTTTATACACAATGGTTACAGCTCTTTGTGGGGACCAATTTTGTATGAATTTTCATATACGATTTGAACTCAAACACTGATTAATGGTGTTTTGTGGGAACATTTTGTGTATCCAGAACAGAGGGATAATTAAACAGAAAAAATATCACTGTGAATGTCAAGATCCACCCTAAATAACCAGCTACCACAATCTTTCTAGATGCATTACATTAAGAAGGTTGGGTGTACTGATTTATACTAAACTGTCATCATAGTAAGCTCCCTTCCTCCCTTTTAGCTGCTCAAAAACATCCTAAAATATAAAAACATCACAAAGAGAAACTGTAGAAGGGAGCTTACTATGATGACAATTTAGTGTAAATCAGTACACACAACCTTCTAAAGGTAGCCAAGCAATGTAACAAAGCAATGAGAAAGGCAAGTCAGATGCTTGGTTGCATAGGGAGAGGAATTAGTAGCAGAAAGAGAGAAGTAGTGATGCCCCTTTATAAATCATTGGTACACCCTCACCTAGAATACTGTGTTCAGTTCTGGAGGCCATATCTCCAGAAAGACATAAATACATTAGAGACCGTGCAAAGAAGAGCAACTAAAATGGCCCATGGCCTTTGTAACAAATCATACAAAGAAAGGCTAGAGGAACTAAACATGTATAGCTTGGAGCAGAGAACTTTCTATGTTTCTTAATGTAATGCACAAGAAAGATTGTGGTAGCTAGTTATTTAGGGTGGATCTTGACCTTCACAGGGATATTTTCTTCTGTTTAATTATCACTCTGTGCTGGATACTCAAAATGTCCCCATAAAACACCTTTAATCAGTGTTTGAGTACAAATTGTATATATGAAAATGCATGCAAAATTGGTCCCCACTAAGAGCTGTAACAATTGTGTGTAAAATGTCCCCACAAAGCCTGTTTTATTGAACGTGTGAACGCACACAGAGCTTGGCTGGATAGCAAGAAATCTTTTGCTATATTATGACTATTTAAAATCTGTTTTATGTTGGCATGCATGTCATCTTAGAGATTTTGTCCAAACAGGAGGTCTGTCTATGTGCATGTTATGCAGTATTTATATTAAAATAACCATTTGTATTTTAGGTTTTCATCTTCTAAAATGTTGTAATTTTTAAATGTTTCTACAGACAATCATTGCAGAGGAGGACTCCCATTCTTCACTACTGTCAAAGACTCAGGATGATGCTACTGGTCCAAAGAACAGTCCTCAGCAGGCACATCTGTGGTTGCCAGGAAGGGAGGGTTAGGGTCAGGCTGCCAGGAAGGGAGGGTTAGGGTTAGGGTAGTGAGAGGGGAGGGTTAGAATTAGGGAAAGGAGTGGGGGACTATTTTTACTCACACTTTTGGTGCACCGTGGATCAATCACAGTGTGAGAGGGTTAGTGTCAGTCTTGGGGTGACAAAAAACACAGATGGCTAACACCAAGCTCCAGCGATAGTACTGGAGAGGCGTTTGTCACACATTTTATTTATTTTTTACCTAGATTCCAGCACACAGCTAGTAAACTCAATGCCGTCGTGAAGATTTGCAGTTCATGGTAATTCCCCATGAACAAAGACGCTAGCACACAGCTCAGAGCGTTGACGCTAGCACACAGCTTACAACGTCCTATATACAAAAGTACCTAGATTCCAGCACACAGCTTGCAAAATTTTAAATACAAATTGCGCACCCCCGATTTGCACGTCTGCAGGGCAGAAAAACCACTTAGACCTCAGCTATCTAGATTCCAGCACACAGCTACACTTGGTCTACAATGATTCGAGTAGGACTCCAGCACACAGCTCGACTAAAGTCCCCATCAATTCCAGCACACAGCTAGGAGAATTGGAAAATACTAAACAATGCGTACACACATTCACTAAAAAAAACTGTTTCAAAATATGGCAATTTTATAATCTCCTTTAAGAACAAATCATGAAACAAATAAAATTAACCTTTCACCCAGTAACTATGGAAGAAAGAAAGAACAAATCTAAATATATACGTATCTTAATAATCGCAATGGAAATTATTAACGCACTTATGAAAACCACTTTAAAGTAAACCAATTATGATCAAATCATACTGACTTTTAAAATATCTGTTACCAAAAATCCAAATTAACTATCTCTACATTCATGCAGCTATATTCAATCAGGAGTTACCATAGCAATTTAAAATTTAATTTAAAGTTAGTTTAGTTTTTTTAGAGTTGAGTTTTCAAATTTAGAGTTGAGTTTTCAAATTTATAGAATATATTGTTAACCCAAATGCAAGCGCCCTCCTAGTGGTGGCTTCCTCAGACAGTGCCATGACCTTCTATATCTGGAAAAACAAAGACAAAAGAATTAGTTTCATTTGCAAATATATGATAAGTCTCACCTGACTCTAAAAATGAGAGTTTTAACTTTGAGTCATATTACATACTTTTAAATTGAAAACATTTTCCCTGCAAATTTCTTCAGATCTCTAAAACACCACCTACTGTGTGCTATCACATTTGAATTATCATTACCCATAAATCATGTTACATGGTGGTCGGCCATTTTGGCTTTATAATTTTCTTTCCCTCATTTATCATGTCAATTATGAGGGACACATGGTACAATTTGGGCTAGGAAATATATACAACATATCCAGGGTGAAAATGAATGAAGCCATCATAGAAAGGCTTTTTTTTTTTGTAAATTCTTTATTTAATATGCAACAAGAATAAATGACCAGCATCATGGCATCACTATAACGTATACATCGGCATACACTCATGTATTAAGATAATGTTAATACCACATACAATAGGAGAAAATAGAGAGTGTCAAAGAGGGTGGACGGGGGAGGGAGGGTAGGGGGACGGAAAACCAGGTTCACTTAAAGTATGATTTGTTATAGGGCATTATACAATCCTACACATTCTCAGAAAAAGGCGCATATAGGACAGGCACTGCATGAGCACATGTATGGACAAAGCGAACTGAACCGAGATCTCATATTAAGTTTCTAACACTTAGCGTATCTAATGTAGTCAGACGGGAAAAGTAAACTGCAAGGATGTTTAAAAACCAAGCTAAGTATTTGACTAAAGGGTAACTTGAGTGTAATTAAGAGTTTAGAAGAACTTGGAATTCTGGAGACAACTTAAACTCCCTCCAGGCAAACCACATAGCAGTATTTATCAGTGGCCGCTAAGGCTATTTCGTCCATATTAAGGTAGAGGTCAATTCTGTCCACCCATTCTTTTATAGAAGGAGGGGAGGACGACTGGAAGTACTGAAATTGCTGCATTGCTTAAGTGACGTAAAAGGGAATTCTTGTACGAAGAGATTGGGAAAAGGTCCAACGCAAGGAGCCAAAACTCAGGGTTCCTAGATATCTCATCTCCCATCAAGTGTCTAGCTGTGTCCATCACACACTTCCAGAAGGGTTTTATAAGAGTACAATCCCACCATATATGTATAAATGTTCCCTCCGATAACCCGCATCTCCAGCACATATTAAAGGTTTTAGGAAAGATTTTTTGCAGGCGAGCCGGGACCATATACCAGCGGCAACTTGTAACGAGTCTCGACAACCGAGAGGCTGTAAGAAGAGCAATGAATCTTCTTATAGATAGTTTCCCAGTCAGGAGTTTCAAGGGGGGCAGCAAGTTCTCTATTCCAAGCTTGAATGAAGGTATGCTCCATGGAGAAAGAGTGGGAAGCTATAAGTTTATATAGGGTAGAAACTATATGTGTCGGGGTTACTGGCTGGGTACATAGGGACTCAAAATGCGACTCCGCTCGGGAGAACTCTGAAGCTTGGGGAGTTGTTTGGACTCTGCTCGGGAGAACTCCGGAGCTTGGGGAGTTGTTTGGACAAAGTGGCAGAGCTGACGGTATGTCCAGTGCTCCCTGGCGGAGAAGCCATACTGATCTACCAGACTCTGAAAAGGCAGGAGACCCCCCAGAACCCACCAGCTGACTCACCCCGTGGAGCCCCACATCCGACCAAGACTTAAGGTAAGGAGGAGAGTTACCAGGAGAGAAATGAGGATTATAGATAAAGGGAGAAAGAGGAGAAGGGTAGTTCGTCCAGTGCATTAGCTTAACTAATAACTAATTTCCTCCAGACTACTAGTGTCGGGCCAATCGTCGGGTGTGGCGAAAGAGAGGTATGTGGGAGCCAAGGGACAAGATGGAGGGCAGTATGAAAGCTGAGATTTTCTACCTCGACCCACTGCTTTGCGGTATTTCGTCTGGTCCAGTCAACTATTCGACTCAAATGGACAGAGTCATAATAAGTGCGTAAATTGGGTAATTGCAGTCCTCCTCTATTTTTAACGGCATACATAGTATTTAGGCTACAACGGGGTCGCTTTTTTCTCCAAATGAAGCCGTGGCACAGATTCTGGAACTCCAGAAAGAAGCGAGCTAGAATATAGATAGGGAGGGTCTGTAGCAAATATAACAGCTTGGGTAGAACATTCATTTTTAGGATGTTAATCCTGCCTAGCCACGAAAAGTCTTTAACAGACCAAGAGATTAAGTCTGATTTGATTTTAAGGAGCATAGGTGGGAAGTTCTTGGTGAATAGGTCAAGGTCTGCTGTTATATTAACCCCTAAGTAGCGTATGGAGTGCTCATTCCATTTTAAGGAGGAGGATGGTGCCAGAGTTCGTTTAACAGCAGAGGGGAGGTTTAGTTAAAGAGCATGGGATTTACTCCAATTAACTTTAAAATCCGTTAAATACCCAAAGTGTTGAAATTCCTGCATTAGGGATGGAACAGAAGTCAATGAACGAGGGATGTACGCTAGAAGATCGTCCGCAAAAAGAGCTAATTTATGTTCCCTATTCCCAATGGAAACACCGTGAACATCCTTGTTTGCCCGGATACAAAAATCAGCGTAGATAGTGGACAACCCTGGCGTGTTCCATTAGAAATATGGAAGGGATCAGATAATGCTCCATTAACACGGACTTTAGCTGAAGGGGTGGTGTACAAAGCTAATATTCGATGGGTACAGATGGGGCCTAGATTAAGATGTGACAGGATACCCTTCAAAAAGCACCAGAAAGCAATAGGGCTGGGGTTTTTGTTTGGGATATATGATAAAGAATATTAATAGTTTTAGTGGTACTGTCTCGCGCTTCACGACCTGGGACAAATCCGACTTGGTCTGGGTGTATTATAGTAGGGAGGTGAATTTTAAGATGGTTGGCCAATAATTTAGCGAATAGCTTCAAATCTACATTCAGTAGGGAAATGGGTCGAAAGCTGCAGCATTGGGTTGGGTCCTTGTTTTCCTTGGGGATTACCGAGATGTGGGCTTCTAAGGACTGGGGGGAAATTTATTTTGGTTTGAATAAAGGCATTAAGGAGATGGGGAAAAAGTTGATCTTTAAGCTGTTTATAGTATGATATAGAGAAACCATCAGGGCCAGGGATTTTTCCATTAGGAGAAGTTTTAATGGCTTCCTCCAGCTCCAGCAAGGTAAGGGGGGGACTCAAGAGCTAGAGAGTCGCAGAACTATGTCCGTCTATGGAAGACGGACATAGTTCTGGATCCGGCCCATTGTCTTTAAAATGGCTGCTAACACATGTTACCCAAGATGGCTACCATAGACAAAGGGAATTTCACATTATCCAACAGAGTTTAGAAATAACCAATTTAAGTGTGCTTTAAAGTAGGATAAGTTTGAAATAGAGAGTTAACATTCTGTCACTAGAGCACATAATGTTAGATGATAATTTAGAATGAAGTTATAGAAGAATAGAAATAGGATAAGCTGTATATATTCCTTATACTCACCAAACCATATGAATTAGGTGAGTCATACTCTTACATCGGACTCCTCTCAGCGTTCATGCCACTCTGAGACTCAAAAGTTCTCTGTCTTGCCATTACAACTTTCCTGATCTATGATTGGATAATCTGTAACATATCTGATTGGGCCAGTGTTGGAAGGGGGGAAGAGGCTTCTCCTGATCAAAGAAGGGAAGACTTTATTTACTGCTAATTACCATATCAATAATTAACTCCTCCTTTGTCTAAAATACAGGTAACATAGAAACCTAACAGAATGGTATAACATATATATGACATATATTATTATATAATTATTGTCCATATTCCGGTTTCCACACTAGCTTTACAAATGCCATTTCCACAATGGAAGCAAACACAAAATGCATTGTTGCCCTTGAGCAGAGAGTCAGTGACGTAGATGATACTCAGCTTACCCTGCAAAATACGGTTCAAATACTATCTAAAAAGATTACTATTCTAGAAGAAAAGTTAGAGGATCTGGAAAACCGTAGTAGGAGGAACAACATTAGATTTATAGGGATACCTGAACAGGTGAAGACTCCTGACTTGATTAATTATTTGTCAATTGATCTACTTAGAGCATTAAACCTTGGCAGTGCCTTGCAAAATGTGATCATTGAAAGGGCGCATAGGCTCGGCCCGGAGAGATCGGGTTCTGGAGATAGGCCCCGTGGTCATCGCCCGATTTTTTAATTATCAGGACAAAGAACGCATCTTAAGGGCCTATCGTGCTCTCCCAGAAATTAAGATTGGTAGCAATAAGATCCTGTTATTTCAGGATTTCTCTGCCCAGGTGTCACAAAAACGAAGGGAGTTTGCACCTATCTGTAAAGCTCCCTACGAGCACCATTTTAAGTTTACATTGGCTTTTCCTGCTATTCTCCGGGTCCAACACAACGGGCAACAATACAATTTTAATAATGTTCAGGAGGTGAGAGACTTTGTCTCCAAGGTTGGCATGCCCGCTTCAAAACATGCAAATCCCCCTTAATAATAATAATATTAGTACCAATACTTCTTAGGTCACCACAGTTTAAACAATAATCTGTAACACTGGTTACAGGGAGGTCATTGGCCTCGCATCTCTATGTTAAAATTAGTAATGTTAACTTTGTTATGTTATTGTTTACCGAGCCCTATGTTATGGGCAATATTTGTTATCCGGAGGAAAAGATAGAAAATAGAACCATTGGAGCAAGTTTGTTTAGAGTCTTATTGCATCTTCATGTCTTTTGTTGTTGTTCCCTTACCAGGTTAATCTGCTGGCAGTGCTTTTGGGGAAACGTAAAGTTCAGAATCTGGGTGAACCCTGGGCATGCTACAAGGGTAAATAAAAGTTATATTCATATGTTCAGTACGGTTATGCAATTATTTTACATGTTGATATCTGCAACTATAGGAGGTATAGTAGATAGTTTCAATGACTGACCATAGCCTAGGTACACCACAAACACTTATTAACACGGTGCGACACCCGCAGTTAAAAGTAATATCATGGAATGTTGGAGGTTTGAATTTCCCCATAAAACGTAGGCGAGTAACTCCTAACCTTAAATCGTTAATGCCTGACATAGCATTTTTACAGGAGACTCATTGGTCTGACCTGACGCACACACTCAAAGCCCCATGGATCGGTGAATGTTTAGGAGCTAGCTATAACTCCAAAACCAAGGGAGTGGCGATCTTATTCCATAAAAATCTTCAATATGAAATCATCCACCAAATAAAAAATCCACACGCCAGATATATACTAATAGAGGTATCATTGGGATCTGAAACCTACACATTATTTAATATATACACACCAAATGCCCGAAAAGGGAATTTTTCCAACAGTTAACACAGATTCTGTTTCAAAGGACGGGCTCTCGGTTAATAATGGGCGGTGATTTTAACACTGCTGCCGACCCTACCATGGACAGATCCTCACCCTTTCCCGAACCTTTTTATCGCATTGTGATCATATCCACTATCTTAAATCCATTCATTCTATTTCAGACCCTTGGAGGATACAACATCCCACAGATAGATCGTATACATATCATTCATCGGTTCATAGAACATTTTCAAGAATTGACTACTTATTTATCAGTGACACTTTATTCCCCAAATTACTTGACACGGATATCCACACGATTCTGGTCTCTGGCCATGCTCCCATTTCCTTATGCCTTCAGTTACCACACATCCAGACACAAAGTCACATATGGAGGTTTCCCTCCTATCTGTACAAATCTGAGGAATTCTGTGACTATTTGAATGCCAAATGGACTGAATATGAATGGTGTAATTCGGAACATAAAGAAAACCCCATTCTATATTGGGAAGCGGCTAAAGCTGTACTCCGAGGACACCAGTAAAAAGTGTAGGGAATTTACCGCAAAGTACAAACAGTTACATGATGAGATTACTAGGCTATTTAGAATATACGCCTTAGACCCATCTACTGATAATTTCTCTACATACAAAAACACAAGACACCTGCTAGAAAGTTTGCTTTTGTCCCAGGCTCAATTAAGTCAGGAATATCAGAAAAGTAAATTTTTCAGATGGGGCAACAAGTCAGGCAAACTGCTGGCTAATCTTACAAGGTCCTACAAAAAAAAGTCACAGATTACTATTAGGGATCCCAATTACAACTATTATACATCCCTATATAAAGCAAAACCAATATTTCCAGACTTACACACTAAACTACTTGAAAAGGCTTGCTTACCCAAATGATCAAGTAACCAAATGGAAATGCTGGAATCTAGCATCTCCGAAACGGAGGTTAAAACTGCCATTTCTGCGTTAAGTAATGGAAAATCACCTCGTCCTGACGGGTACTCCGCAGAGTTCTATAAACTCTTAAAGCTTAAACTGGCCCCATCTCTTATGTCCCTATTTCAACATTTGCGTTCCAATTGTCCCACCTATCCCACATTCAATCAAGCGTACACAATACTTCTTTTAAAACCAAAAAAACCTGCAGATATGGTCACATCATACAGGCCAATCACGCTTTTAAACCAATACTTTAAGTTGTTGGCAAAGATTTTGGCGAGCCGCCTTCAATCTATTCTTCCTTCCCTCTTATCACGTCATCAAATGGGGTTCGTCCATGGTAGGTTTTCGGTTAAAGCAGTTAGAACGGCAGTGGCAGCGATAGTGGCTTCCAGGCACTCCAGACAGATAGGGGAACAAAACATGCTTTTGAGCCTGGATGCCAAAAAAGCCTTTGATCAGATTTCCTGGACACACCTGCAGAGGATTTTTGATCAAAGAGCTTTTGGCGACAATTTCACGCAATTTATTAAATTCATTTACACATCCCCAACTACACAGTTACTCGTGAATGGCAGCTATACAGAACCGATCCACATGCATAGGGGGACCCGTCAGGGCTGTCACCTATCGCCCTTACTGTTTAACCAGGCACTTGACCCTTTACTTAGAATCCTCCAGGGAACAGTGGAATTTAAGGGTATCAGGATAGGCTTAAAAGTGACTAAGATCACAGCCTTTGCTGACGACCTTTTATTATATGTGTCTAATCCCAGAGATTCACTCACAAAGATTTTTGATATTATTGGGGACTTTGGAAAAGTCTCTGGCTTTGTATTAAATCAGGCAAAATCGGAGGCACTATGGCTGGGGCATGACACTTACCCCCCATGTCACAATCAGTTCCAGGTTAAATGGGCGAAGCATTCACTTACGTACCTGGGGCTTCAACTACCCAAGAACCATTTTTTGCTATATGAGAACAATAGGGTAGATCCAGAACTACGTTTGCCGTACGTTTATTCGCGTAGCGTATTTTCGTGCGCGTATATCGTTACACTCCCCTCGGCACACCCGTTGAACGTACGTATTTTGTCAAGATACGCTTTCCAAACCCTACCTTAACTTTTTCCAACGTAACCGCAGTCATACGCACACGTACGTATGGGCTAGACAAATTTACGCAGCTAAGCACGCCCATACTGTACACTTTAAATACCACCCCCCGCCTACTTCACGTATTTCAGACGTATTTTGGACGCACGTAAAATTGGCACGCCCACACGTAGTATTTATGTAACACATTCGTGAATGGCCCATACATTCACAATTACGGTACGATACAGAGCGTATTTTCTATGGTGCGCATGCGTAGTACTTATCAAAGGGCGATTTTACGTCTCCGCCACGCGTAAATTCGCTCCGAATCGTTGTTCTGGATCAGGCCCAATGTACGTAAAATTCTTAAAGAAATAACCTGTACCTTGAAAAATTGGGAGGCTTTTCCTTTCTCTTTCACGGGCAGAGCAAGCATCATCAAAATTAATCTTTTTCCAAAGATCCTTTATCCCCTACAGATGCTTCCTATTCTCTTCCCCGTTAGGGACGAAAGGCAACTAAACAGGGAATTTAGGACATTTATATGGAAAGGGGGCAGATCTAAGGTAGCACTGGTAAAACTACAACAGAAACAGATCAACTTCACTAATGTCAAACTCTATAATCAGGCAAGTCACATGCGCATAATCAGAGATTACATAATACCGAATGTTATTCAAACACTCCTCTAGAACAATCATTCATCCCTGACCTTTCCCTGGTGTCCTTTCTACATTGTAGAAAAGCGGATCTCCCACCAGACACTTTAGAAAACCCCTTACTAATGTCCACAAGAGCAACACGGAGAGCGATACGTAAAACCAAGGGACTGAATAATCAATATTCTCTTTTCCTCCCTCTCCTAAAAAATCTAGACTTCCAGGGTGGCAAAGCAACATATCCTTTCACTAGGTGGCAGGCCCTACGTTTAAAGTGTCTCAGGGACTTTGTCATTCCTAGGAATGAACAAATACTTCCTATAGCACAGATTCAGGAAAATTTTTATGTACCATCATAACATTGTTTTGCATTGCAACAGGCACTACATTATATTAGATCTGTAACCCAACATTTCACTCCTTTAGATTGGAACAATGACTTAGATAATTTGTTGTCAAAGCCTATATGTGAAAAGGGAACAATCTCTCTTCACTATCATCATCTGAGAGATGCACTGAACTACTCTATGAGCCCAAGGGGGCTGACTCATTGGTTGTCTGTTTTCCCAACCCTAACAACTGACCAGATCTTAGAGACCCTACAGTTTTCTAACTCCACCCTTAAAGCTAGTACTTATAAGGAAATGCTGTTGTGCATATTTCACAGAGGGTACTTATCTCCGCACAGGCGATTTCAAATGGGACTGGCGAACTCTCACCAAGTGTGGGAGCCCAATGGCATCCCTTTTCCACTGTTTCTGGGAGTGCCCCCATATACGTCACTATTGGCGGTTGATACACTCCTTTATTACATCTGACATTATAGAGGAGGCTCCCCTTACACCAGAATGGGCCATCCTAGGGTTGATAGATTCAGAGCTTAACCTTCACATGCGGGACAAGCAAATGCTACTGATGTTGTCCGCGGTAGCAAGAAAATGTATCTTACAACAATGGATACACCCCCAAACTCCCACACTTAAGGCGTTTCAAGATAAGCTATACTATCTTTTTCGCATGGAGTGGCTGGAGGCCAATCTGGCAAAGAAAAAACAAGTGAAACGATTTTTTGGTATGTGGACGACTTACATGAATACCTTAGACTCTCCCCTTAGGTTACAAATACATACCTGCTTCAAGGATACTCCATGGTATGAAACTAGATTCTTGTTGGGAGACCCCCCGATCTCCTTGGACACTGAGGAGCATGGGACATCTTATAATGTACAATTTGATTGAACTGCACATGCCCAGGGGTCACGGATCGCAGGGAACAGGGAATTTGTGAAAAATAAATAATGTTGTTGTCACAGTAAATATGATTGTAGCAGACCATGCATTCCCTTTCTGGTTTCTTCATACAGTGCAATTACTTGCAGTCAGTAATTTTCTTTGTTGGGTTGTTTTATCTCAAATGTAAATGTCTGTGGGGAGAATGGCTATCTGTACCTTTGAAAAATGAAGTTAAATGTAATGAGACATGTAATGACATATAATTTGTATTGCTCCGATGGTGATAATAATAAAAAATGTTTAAAAAAAAAAAAGAAGTGGGAACATCTTTTATAACAATCATTATTTAAGGGTTGATGACGTTACTGCAATCCGATCTTCTGGCATCTGGTTGGTGGATTCCTCTGGTCATCTTAGGGATCCTTTGATGGTCCTTAAAGGGTGTTTTGTTCTCTTGGTAGTATCATTAACATATTACACAGGGTTTACTCAATTAAACTAAAGGCCTAGACCATGCGGTCTTACACAAAGAAACATTATCTCATTAATCCATCTATACTTATAACTTGCATGCATTAGATGTGATCGCATAATAAATTATATCATTGCTAATACAACATGAAATGCTACACTATAAATCTAAACACGACAATAATACAATCTTTCTAAGCTAAATATTACTATAATAGTTGCATAATGACTCCTGTAAATAAAACACATATTTAATAACATAGAACACATTTTATATAAACATACATATTGCATAGTTATGGATTTGGGCCTAGAAACAGAAATATCATCGTGTATAAAGATAACAACGCACATGGTTCGCACATGGATGCGTGTTCACGCATTCATGGTGTACGTGCGCACTTTTCCCGCCGCGAGTATTTTTTTTTTTTATTTGCACGCAAAGACTGTAATTGTTGTTTCTGAAGGATCTTTATTTTATATTTCTATTTAATTTCAACATACTTGTCTGAAGTGAGAGAGAGAGAGAGAAAGAAACAATATTTTTTTAATTGTATATTGCTTCTCTCTACTTCCCTATTTATAAAATCTACAGATTCACTCCTGAAGACGGTAAGTCTATTAAAATTCCCATTGACACTCACCTTTCCCACTGTTGCAGGTTGCCATATATAAGTAAATCTCAAAGTTACAGTATCCAAAGGTCAGGTTTGTTGTAAGAAAACACAATGCTGGCTAATTTGCAGCTTCTTTACCCTATGATTTTTACTAAATTTGATGTGATTTTTTGCTATGAACATAGGTCTAGATACCTAAAGAAAATAATTCTAGGGATTTTTACTTTGTCAGGTGATACAGTAACAGTTGTGGATAACCAGACAACATCCAGTTTATTTATCCTATAAAATTATAAAAACTATTATCACATGGAGTAAAGGCAGCTGCCTTTTATCCTATTACAGTGACAGGAATACACAAACAGAAAAGGTCTTTTTATTGTACATATTCAGTTGCTTCTCAGAGACTTCCTTCCATTTTTGTAGGTTATCATTTGTTACAGAAATGTGTCATTAAATCCACTCTGTGAATTGCAGACATAGGTCTTTTAACACATTTTAAACACTAGTTATTTGCTCTGTTTACTACCAGTAATTTATCTCTATGATCTGTGCTTTTGTAGAAACTGTCCTTTCCCTAGCAGCGCCTATACTTTACCACAGTGTGGCAATATTGGTTTGCTCCCTTTCCATATGGAACATGAGAGACATACCTACATACACCACTTGCTGGGGGTTGGCCATGCCTGGCAAGGTGAAGGAGGCAATAGGGACAGCTGGCTCTGCCCATTGTCCTGATTCACAGAGGAATCTAGAAAGTCAACAGTCCCAAGATGCCTGTGATTCCTTTCCCCCTCTTTGCTTTCCACTGACGTCGTCCAGGGCTCTGGCCCTCACCTTCTCTCCCTCTACCCTCACTTTCTCTCCCTCTTGTGGAATCCGTGTACCCCAAAAAGTACCC
>WWET01008194.1:7334-22825 GCA_011038615.1 Limnodynastes dumerilii | reverse complement strand
ATTTCGCTCACAATACGACCGCTATACGCTCATGTCGTCCAGCCGACCGGAAGCTGTCATACTGAGCATGCGCAGTGTGAATTTTCGTACGAAAATACGCAAAAAACGGTTGTACGCTCGCTCGAAATCGGCCAATTTCGTAGCTCTGGATCAGGCCCAATGTCCCTGGGAGGTTCTCCATCCTTGGGTTTGGGTCTCAAGGCACGATGCGCTCTCTCTAGTGCAAAGTCCTCGTCAGCGGATGATGGAAGAAGAAAGTGGAAAAGACGAAGCAAGTAGGGCTCAATGTCTTTTGGTTCCACCGTTTCAGGGACATTTCTAATCCTCAAGTTATTCCGACGTTCTCGGTTCTCGAGGTCTTCGTTCTTTTCCTTCAGGAATTCAACCTCCCTGCTGAGATAATCGAGGTCGGCATTGACAGAAGCTTGGAATTGCTGGTGCTCGGTAGCCGCCTTTTCCAACGTTTGAGTCCGATTGGACAGGTCCGAAATATCCTTCTGCAGAGCCCCTACCGCTTTCTGAAGTTCCGTAGCAAAAGAAGTTTTAAGGTCCAGGATAAGTGCTTGAAGGGAGCGTATATCAGCTTTAGTGGAGGGGGCCCCATCAGGATCAATCTCTTGGTCGGAGGATTCCGCTTGAGGAGAGGAAGGAGAGGCCTGGGATTGGTATTTACCCTGTTTAGGGAAATGTTGGGAAATGTCCGCGTTTCCTGCCTTCCTGCTCCTGGCGGAGGTTTTTTGACTGCTCATTCTGCTGCTAGATCAGAGGAGGTATATGTAGAAGCACACACTGTAGTATTGCTAAATAGTTAGTTACCAGGGGGATTCAATGATATGATTAAAGCATTAGATCCACCAGATACTGCGATAGAAGAAACTGTGGCCCTTAAGCAGAGGTGGCGATGATATAGTGTTTAACCAGCGTCCAGGGGAGAGTGCGTTGTACTCCTTCCCCTGTCACAAGCTGGATAGGATATGATAAGTAGCGATAGAAACAGGACCAGTAAGCAGGTGGAGGGTGCAGAGCTGTGGGGTTAATGGAGAGCTGGAAAAAGGGTTATGTCCGGAGGGGGAATCAGAGCATCTTGTGAGCTTACTGGGGTCTCTAACAGTCAAACTGCCCAGGCTGAGAGGTGAGGAGAGTCTCCAAGGGATCCTTGGGGAGTATTCACCACTGTAAGTATGCCTCCCTGTGAGGCTCTGCTTAAAATGGCGCCATCTTGCTGTAACTGGGCCTGCAGCAACGTGCCACGGCAGATGTCCCAGGAGGTTGCCTCCGTCAGTGCAGCGAGGCTCTAACGGGATCCGAGCAGCCAACCGCAGGTAACAGGTAGGCGGTGGGAGCTGTGACGGCTGTTTGCGGAGGGGGTCAGCGGGACGCCGCCGGGAGAAGGCCGCAGGGGTCACCGGAACAGGCCGCGTACCTCCGCTGACCTGGAAAGCCACCCGCAGCCGTCGCTTACAGTCCTCAGGCGCCGGAGGTACAGGGTGTCAGGTTGAGCCACCGGGAGAGTCCCCTAAGCCCCAGAAAAAGCAACTTGGCGCGGGGAGCTCTCACCAGGAACGTCCGTCCGCCATCTTGGTCAAGCACCGCCCCAAAAGTAGTCATTTTTTATTGAACATTATTGCTTTGACATGACATATAAAACAGTTGTCATTCCATAGAAAACAGCTATCATTCCACAATGTATAAAATGTGTTGTGGGGTAAGGTTTGAGAGAATTGAAGTGCAAAGAATTGTGTGCGTGGGTTTTGGGGTTATGTAAGAATTAAGGGTCTCTATTGTCGAAAGTAGCTGATTTGATTGACTTTTTTTGCTTGGACATGGCATATTAAACAGCTGTTATTCCACAGAAATCATCTGGCATTCCTCAAGTTATACCTTTAGTAGTGGGGTACATGTATGTGCAAAGGCTTGAGTGTATAGCTGTAAGAATTAGGGGTCTCTTGTGTGAGAAGTAGGCAATTGGATTTAATTTATTTTGCTTTGATATTACATCTAAAACTGTTATCATTCCATAAAAATCAGCGGTCATTCCATAAGATATGCCTTATGTTGATATACCTTATAACCCTCTACTCCCCGCATTCTAACCCTAAGTCTCCCCTTCTCCGATCCATCCCCTCCAAGCATTCTAACCCTAAGTCTCCTCTTCTCAGATCCATCCCTTCCCCGCAACCTAACCCTAAGTCTCCCCTTCTCCTATCCATCCCCTACCAGCAGCTTAACCCTAAGTCTCCCCTTCTCCGATCCATCCCCTCCAAGCATTCTAACCCTAAGTCTCCTCTTCTCAGATCCATCCCTTCCCCGCAACCTAACCCTAAGTCTCCCCTTCTCCTATCCACCGGCTTTTTAAAAAAAAAATGTAATTTTTTTTTTTTTTGTGAAACGGCAACAGGGAAAAAAGCCGACTTTTTAGCTCAATCTGAACGCAAAAAGCCGGCTATTAAAAAACCTGCAAAAACCCTTCTCTTTACACGGGTCTAAGACCCGGCTAGAGAGACCTGGGGTTTGCGTTCAGATTGCCCAAAAAAGCCGGGGTTTTCATGAAACCCGGCAATTTCATTAAAACACCGGCTTTTAGGTGGTAATCTGAACGGGGTATAACTCTTTTTAGTAACAAGAAAAGGAATTTTAAACTGCAGAATTGTTGTCAGACTCATTTTCTGTACAGTTACTGCCACATTCACCTCACTATCGTTCCTTGGGTAAATCATAAAACTTGCTACCGAGTACTGCATTGCAATAGATTGTCATTTTTAAATGTAAAATAAAATTATAAAAAGCTATAATAAAAAGTCATCTTTATTAGCATGTATACAAATTGTATAAATTGTTAAGTAAAGACTACTGTGTGTGCGGTTTATTATATACTGTTGTTGGAATGTTGTGCTTAATTGCCTATTAATAATTTAATTTTATTTGTGAAATCATTTATATAAATGACAAAACACATGCTAAAACATATTTTTTTTTAAATGATTTTATTGATAAAATAAAATAATCCTAAAGGTATCATTAATTGTCAAAAAAAAGGAAAATCTGTATTCATATAGCAGCATGATAACATCAATTAAATCAACAATATAAAATAAATTAAAACACTAGACAGAACACAATCACAATATCAAATGTCAAAGTTATTATTTACCCAAGTAAGTCATAATCGTTTGCCACATGCTTCAGGTGTGTGGGAGAGCGATATAACGCTGTACACGGTACACGGTACAAACCACATAGAACAGTTTAAGGGATCTGGTGTAAATGTTACTGACCAATATTGTTTCTGTAGTCTGTTTCTAAAGTTTCGTTTGTGGGGCATGTCAGACATTTATATGAATAGTGGATGGGGGTTACTTTTTAAATCATACTTTAAGGGCTGTGTACACTGTGCTTGCTCTATCTTATAGGGAAAACAATGGTAAAAACTTGATATAAATATTAATAAGATGCCAGATGCTTACTATAGGTTAATAATCAGTAATAAAGTTCTGTCAGAAATGCTGCTCTCTGAGGGAACACCACTTCCCAAAAAAAGTTATAATAAGAGAAAATAGTAGCGCTGATTCAGACAGGAAAATATATTTAATACAATACACATCAATAAATGCTATTAAAAAACATAAACATGATAGATAAAATCAAACATAATAGGGTGGCCTAAGCGTCGGACCGAGCAGACGTGCCTCACGAGAGCTCCGCCTTGCCCGGGTCCTATCCTGCTATTTCGGGGTGCCTACCCACTGGGAAATATACTGTTCGCATCTGGGGACTTACCTGAACCCTCCTGTATCCTCATGGAGCCCGGACCGGGGCCCTAGTGTGCTGTCTCAACAGCTGTTCGGTGCTCACCCGGGAGGGCTAGGCTGCGCCTGTCTTTTCCTAGCCGCTAGGTTGCTGGCAGTACCTCTAGCATCCGGATCCCTGGTGGAGTCTCCTGGGGTGAGGGCTGGATCATCTGGTGTCCTCATCCTCTCCCTGTGCAATGGATCCAGGCGGGTGGCAGAGACAGCATTCAGCGGGCAACGGAGGAGCTGCAGCAATGGAGAGGACAGGCACCATCTTGCTTCTCCATGTGTCCGCTCCCTGTACCTCACCACACATCACCGCTGCCTTAGGAATCACCAGGGGAGCTGCAGCCATTCCAGATACCAGCTGGTGAGCAACTAGAGGCTGGCAATCGTGTTCACCCTGCAAGAGTGTCATTACTTAAGGTCTGCCTGCACCTCCAACCCCCTCTTCCCTCCTTCCTCAGTCTCACCCATATTTTCTCCTGGAGGAACTATAGCTGCCTGGTTGGGCCCTAGCACAATCAGTTGCATTGATAAACTAAGGATTTTGCCCTTCAATATCCACAGAGTGAAGGACTGTGTGCTTTTTAGCTTAAGCAAATGTCTCTAGGCCACAGTTCATAGGACTTGGAAGCACATATTAGGAGCCTGTCTGCTGCTGCACTGGCTGGGATACCATACCTCCCAAGTGTCCCTATTTCAGCGGGACAGTCCCGCTTTCGGGGGACTGTTCCGCTGTCCCGTCTGCCTCACAACTTGCCCCAAGAGATCAGACTCTCAGGACAAAGTTGTGATTTGCACCTGTACTTACATTTGTCCTGCAGATGTCGGCTGCATCTTAAACAGTGCTGTGGAGTCTGACTCTGCAGCACTACAATAGAGGGTCATGGTCAATGGACAGTCTATCCACCATGACCCTCTATAGCAGCGCTGGGAAGAGAGATTCCACAGCACTGCTTCAGATGCAGAAGACAGGACCCTGTGACATCATCAGCCCATGTGACTCATGCAGTCACGTGGCACCGAACACAATGGCCAATTCAAGCATTGCAAAGAAACAGCTGTCGCAATTGAAGCATTGTGAAGCTATAGCCATTTTTTTTATTTCAAAATCCTGTAACTAAGCTAAGAGTATGTTATATTGTAGTTTAACAACATTGTGTTTAATGATCAGTGTGTGCTGTACATTACATTTAAGGCAATGTGATAATGTTACAAATGCATACAATAAGTCATAATGTGGGTTAAGCTGGCCATACACTAGACGATGCTCATCAAAATAATTAGTGTAGTGAAAAAGAACCAAGGACCCCATAGTGCCGCAGGGACATAAACAGCAGGCAGGGGCCTCTAGACACACAGCTGGCAGGCAGGGGTTAATTATTGTAGGATAGGAAGGGTGGGAGTAGAGCAGGGGTGAGGGGTGGAGTAGAGGGGTGGGATTAGCTAGATGGCATATGTAGTGGTAAAGGGGGAGTGGGATAATCAGAGCAGAAGATTCAGGAAGGCTAAGTGTTGTAGCATAGCTGTCTGTCTCTCTCTTTTTGTTCTAATAAAAGTGTTTGTTTCATAGTCTTTTCTTTGTTTCATTCTCTTTTTCTCCTTTCTTTATATCCTCTAGCTCCTTATCTTTTCCTTTCACCTTCCCTAGTTTTTCCACCTTTCCTCTTATATATATATATATTTCCGTTGCCCTCTTTTAGTTGCGCTTTGCTGTCACCGCGTTAGTTACCTCCTACCTCCCCTGCCTCGTTCCTCTCACCCCTTGATCTGGTCCCCTGCCCTCCGGACATGCCGCGGCCTGTTCGCAGCAAGGCGGCTCCACTCCGTTTTAGAGAGGAGCCAGCCATTGCCGCACGTCCACGAACTTCCGGTCCCAACCGGAAGACGCGTGACGTCACAGCCGCGAGTGCAACGGGCGGCTCAGCGGCCTTACAGGAGGCCCAGGCGGTGCCAGCAGGGAGCGGGGGCTTGCGGTAGCGGAGACCAGGAGACAGATGGAGGCTGTGGAACGAGGCAGCATGGAGGACCAGCTAGCAGCGTCTGGGACACAGGACAGACGGATGGCTGGGACTGAGCAAGCAGGCAGGTGCTCTGTGGGGGGT
The DNA here is from genome assembly GCA_011038615.1 of Limnodynastes dumerilii. Classification (NCBI taxonomy): domain Eukaryota; kingdom Metazoa; phylum Chordata; class Amphibia; order Anura; family Limnodynastidae; genus Limnodynastes; species Limnodynastes dumerilii. The sequence continues at coordinate 16,929 of WWET01008194.1, read as the reverse complement.
CTGTGGCTAGCATGTCCATGATCCCTGACACACCAGCTAGGTGCAGTGGGAGGGCTTCTAAGCAGGCCAGGAAAAGTAACCATCAGGAGGAGAAGCAGCAGGAGCATGCTACCAGCAGGGGCTCTAGTGCATCTCTAATTTCAAGGGATCATTCCAGGCGGGGGTCGGTAGCGTCTACATGCCCCTCTTCGGCGTCCGCTTTGCAGAGGAGCATGTCGGCGCGCTCCGGCCGATCCACATCACGGTCACGGGCGAGTAAAAGTAGGGCTTCAGGCCAGGGTAGCACGCAGCAGAGTCAGCAATGGGGTTTGCCAGCGGGATTTTTGCAGCAATTTTGGTCTCAAGGGGCGGGGGCAGGTGCCATGCAAGTCCCTTTCGCAATTGTGCCCCTTATGCCCACTCAGGTAGGCACAGTGGGGGGTTTGTCCTTACCTTCTGTTCCCGGGGGGGTGACCGTGCCCGCGATACAGGCAGTGCAGACGCCGTTAGCGGTATCAGCGGTAGATCAGCAGACAGCTATAACAGGACCAAGCTCCACTATAGGGAATCAAATGTTTGCGCAGGATGCTAACGTGCCTCTTTTACCAGGGACCTCTGTTGCCACAGTGGGAGCCAGTGTCGACAAACAGGCGGATCCGCCAGAAGAGGTTCCGGGTACGTCATCACAATCGCTTCCTTCAGGTGACCCTGCTGGAATCGGTAAGTCAGCGCCGGATGGCGCAGACCTGTCTTTTTCTGATGTCTCTTTCATAGGTTCAACCGAGTCGCAGATTAAGCCTGCCAAGGTTATGAAGTTGCTCCGCAGGACCTTGGCCGGCCTTAATCCTGGCAAAGCAGGGGGGAAGGTGGCAGGTGTTTTGGCTAAAAAGGCAGTTAGGCCTAGGGAAGATGCAATGAGATGCCCGAACACTGCGATCTTTTGGCAGATTAGGATGTCAGTTAAGGACAGGATTAAAAAGGAAAATATGTCGACATGTTTTCCATGACAGAGGAGGCAAAGAAAGGTTTGGATGCGGCAGTGGCAAAAGGGGGGAAAAGGAGAGGAGGCATATAAAACTTTTGCGCGATGGTCAGAGGGCTTTTTTTTAGTTATGTCGAGTTCAAACAAGAGGAGTCCAGAACCATCTGGTGTTATCTGCATCTAATACAGGAAATGCATTATGGCTTTAAAGGGGCTGTTTGGAGAACCTACGATGAGGGTTTCCGAAAGAAACAGGAGGGTCTACAATGTATCGATTTTGGAATAAAGGATGTTGAGGTCTGGACGTCGGTAATGCATTCAAATAAATTTACCGGAGACACTCAGTCCTTTCGTAGGCCTGCCAACCAGCAAAGGGGCGGTTTCACCAGTTCAAACCAGGGAAGAGGGCGTTGCTTTAGTTTTAACAATGCAAGGTGTATTAAGGGGGCAGCATGCAGGTATAAGCACACCTGTCTCAAATGCGGGGGCATCCAGCAAAGGATTGCAGAGTACAGTCCCCGCTGGCCTCCAGAAATCAGCCGGGTACAAGTGCCATTACCCAAGACCCGATCCCCAGTTAAGTTGCAAGCGATGCACCTTTGGCTTGATATATATCCCCTTCCTGAGGCTGCTCAATTTTGAAGTTCAGGTTTCGAGTTTGGTTTTCGTTTGCCAATAGTAGGTTCTGTTAGCGCAGTTTGCACGCGGAACCTGAGGTCGGCTAGGCAGCTTCCGATTATCCTCGAGCAGAAGGTTATGGAGGAGGTGCGCAAGGGGCGCATGGCCGGTCCCTTCAGCGGACCACCGCTGGAGGGTCTCGTCGTTTCCCCGGTGGGGATAGTTCCCAAAAAGGCACCTGGAAAATATAGGCTGATACAGCATCTGTCATTCCCGGAGGGTGGCTCAGTTAACGATGCCATTGATCCGGGGCAGTGCCGGGTGGTTTATCAGTCTTTGGAGGAGGCGCTGGATATGGTGCGCTCATGCGGGAAGGGGGCCCTTATGGCCAAGCTTGATATTGAGTCGGCTTTCAGGCTCCTCCCCCTGCATCCTGATTCCCTGCGATACATGGGCTTTAGGATGCAGCAGGGTTTTTTCGTGGATTGTTGCCTCCCGATGGGTTGCGCTATCTTATGCGCCTTTTTCGAAAAATTTAGCTCCTTCCTCCATTGGTACGTCGAGGTGGGGTCCGGGCACCACCTCTTGGCGCACTATTTGGATGATTTTCTCTTCATTGGCCCGGCTGTGTCGGAGGTATGCGCTAGGGCTCTATTTTCAGCAAGGGCCCTCTTTCATAGTTTCGGGGTTCCGGTGGCATCTGACAAGACTGAGGGTCCCACCTCGTGTCTTTCCTACTTGGGTATCGAGATCGATACTGTGGACGGTCTTTGTAGGTTGCCTGCGGACAAGGTCCGCCAGCTGCGGGATGTGATTGTCCTTCAGGGTCACAGGAAGGTCATCCTGAAAGAGGTGCAGTCCGTTATGGGCCTGCTTAACTTTGCTTGTAGGGTTATACCTATGGGCAAGGTTTTTTGTCGACGTCTAGAGCGAGCGACGGCGGGTGTGAGGCGGTCACATCACTTTGTGACGGTCTCATGGGAGATCCACGAGGATATGACGGTGTGGGCCACATTCTTGTCAGACTTTAATGGAACTTGTATTTGGCAGGCGCCCGCAGCGTCTAGCGTGGAGGTACAGCTTTACACTGATGCAGCAGGGTCAATTGGTTTCGGGGCATACTTTCAAGGGCAGTGGTGCGCCGCACCATGACCGGCGGAGTGGAGTCAGACGGGGCTCACCGCCAACTTGCTGGTTCTGGAACTTTTTCCCATCATTGTCGCGGTTGAATTACGGGCTGAGGAACTCCGGGATCGGAGCATTGTATTCTGGTGCAACAATATGGGGGTGGTTCAGGCCATCAACGGGCAGAGGGCTTCGTCTCCTCCAGCAATAAGGTTGTTGCATTTTCTAGTTTTGAAGTGTTTGCAATTTAATGTTACGTTTAGGTCCAAACATGTCCCGGGCATTGAAAACAAAGTCGCGGACGCGCTTTCTTGCGGGGAGTGGGGTAAATTTAGAGAGCTGGCTCCTTGGGCCGAGGACACGGGTCTGTCATGCCCTTTGCATCTTTGGCAGATTGTGAATCCGGCCTAGAAGACCTGGTGAATGCCTCGCTAGCCCCGGCAACTTTGAGAGTTTATGAGCGTGCATGGGCAGAATGGGTCCATTACAAATTGCGGAAGGAGAATCGAGGTAAGTCCGGTGTAGATTTGCTGCTCGGTTTCATTTGGCAAGAGTTTGGGGTGGGCAGATCCAGGGCGAGCATGGTTTTGTTATTAGCAGGGCATTAGCATTTCTCGACTATAAAAAAGAGCAGGATTTCACCAAGCATCCGTTAGTTCACAAAGTTATGAAAGGGTGGGCTCGTAAGCAGCCCAAGGGTGAGGATGTTAGGAGGCCCATTTACTTGGACTTGCTTAGGAGATTGTTGGCTGTTTTTCCTGAGGTGACGTCATCTGGCTTGGAGAGTTGTCTGTTTAAGGTGGCTTTCTCTTGGGCCTTTTTTGGAGCCTTTCGGGTTGGGGAGTTGGTGGCTGCAGGGAAGCAGACGGTGAATTCAGGAATGCTAGCTAAAAATGTAGTGATGCAGGACAACTCCATAGCCTGTAGGGTCCATAGGTCCAAGACAGATATGACAGGTAAAGGTCGGTGGGTTTTCTTGGCGTCGCACCCGGATTCTGCTGTTTGTCCGGTGGCATTGGCAAGAGCTTATTGGGATAGAGAGTCAGTGAGAGGTTTCAATTGGTTAGCACACCAGGGGGGGGATCCCCTTACTAAGTATCAATTCAGCTTTGTTTTGAAAAGTTGCATGTTCGCCCTGGGTTTGGACGCCTCCCTCTACGGAACGCACTCGTTCCGCATTGGCGCGGCCACTTCCGCAGCCCGAGAGGGTAAGTCGCCAGAAGCGATCAAAGCTCTTGGGAGGTGGAAATCCGAAGCATATAAAAAATATGTGAGGTTGGATAAGTAATTAAGTTAAGCGATTTATATGTTAAGATAGAGTTATTGGTAAGATGTTCGGGCTGGGGGGCTAAGGAGCCCGAGCGCACTAGGATTAGCCGCTCGCCTTCGGGGGGCACTGGGGGATTTTCTTCCATTTTTGATCCTCCCAGTAAGGCGGTGATTAGACTCATTGCCTTGGAGGTTTCATGGGAGTTGTTTACCCTCGTTAGATGCGCTCGGGGGCAGGTGCCCTCCATTCCCCCCCTCCCTTAATTTTTCCCGTTTAGAGGAGGTTAAGTAGCTAGCTTATTATAGTGTATTTAAAGGGGAAATTTGCTCATAAGGGAGGCTAAGTAGCTAGCTTATTATAGTGTATTTAAAGGGGATATTTGCTCATAAGTTTATGGCGTATTCCATATAGATATATGTAGATAAAAAAAACAAAAAAAAACAATTTATTCATTTAAGTGTGTTATAAATAGGTTACTAAGTAGCGGAATAAGAATAGGATTCAGTATAAGTATTACGTTTATATGAGTGTTATATAAAATAAAAATAAAAGAAGGTATATGCTGGTTTTGATTTGTCTTGCAGATTTGGTTTTGGCTCCACGAAGAGCATGGATCGTGGGACATTCTTTTGTGTTTTGGGTGGGTAGAATGGTTGAGGAGAGGGGCACCCCGCCATTACCGTGGGGATGGGCTGTGGACTGGCTGGGTTTTAGAGGTTTGAGGTGGGTGCAATTGCCACACCTTTTGCGTAGAGCCCTTTGTAAATTTAACCACCCTGATGTCATTATCATTCATTTGGGCGGGAATGACTTGGTTAGCAGGTCTAGGCTGGATTTGGATAGGACAATTAAGAAGGATTTGGGGGACCTGCATCGTAACTTCCCGCGCCTCCGAATCCTTTGGTCTCGCATGATCCCTCGGCTTCAATGGAGAGGAGCGAGGGACATTCTGAAATTAGACAAGAAACGAAAAAAAATATTAACACCTCTATTACTAAATTCATGGTAGAGAACGGGGGTTTTGGTATTCCACACCCAAGGCTGTGTCATGATTCGCCTGGTATTTATAGAAGTGATGGGGTGCACCTCACAGACAAAGGGTACAAGTTTTTTGTGGGGGATTTATTTGAGGAGCTGAAGCGGCTCTAGGTGGCGGTGCTCTGGCACTGAAGGGTGCCATAGCTGTTGGCGGTAGTGGTATTAGGTCAGCAAACAAGGTTTGGCGCAGGGGGATAATGTTGTGGGGGAGCGGGAGTGGTCCGATCTCATAGCAGCACAACCCTTGCGGCAAGGGCACCAAACTCTCACCAGTAGGGCCCTTTGTAGGTATCACCAAAATGGGTCGAGTGTTTGCTGGAGGATCGGAAGGGGGGCGCCGAGGTTCAATGGTGGACGACCTCTTGGTAAGATGGTCTGCTGAGCCTCACACCTGCTGTTGGGCCATCTAGTTTCTTTAAGTTGACTCACTAAAAAAGGAGTCACTTAATAGGTTAATCAATTAATCCAATTACAATCTGGCCCAATTTCAATAAATGACATGTTCCCTGTTTTAACCCAGCTATCTGTGTCCGTCTCATTATTTCATTAAGGTTTGCCTGGCTGCTAGGTGTGTGTATGGGCTCTGTGCCGTTTGCTGTTTCTGTTTAAAGTTAAACTTAAGTTTAGCAGGTGGTTTGTGTGTAAAGACTGGCATGCTGGAGGTGACAGACTGGAGATAACAGAAATCAGTGTAAGGGATTAAAGTAACAGTGGTATGTATGTGTGTATGTATGTGTGTGTTTCAATGTGTTGTGTAGGGTGCTGTATGTGAGGGTAAAAGAGAAAAGAGGTGTTTCAAGAGAGTATGGAAAATATTAGCAGGGGGTTATCTGAGAATAAACATGGTGGATGCAGGGCATGGGAGAGAAAAATAGCAAACAGGGATTGCCATGTCATTAAAAAGGCTACATGCAGATGACATTATGTGAAAGGGAGGTTAGCATTCAGAAGGTGGTATGGGAGACAGAGGCTGGCATTTGGGGGTGGTATAGGACAGAGACTGGGTATGGGAGAGAGACTGGAATGCAAGAGGTGGTATTGGATAGACTGGCATGCAGGGGGTGGGTGGTATGGCAGACAATGGAGGCTTGACATTTAAAGGGACAGAGAATGGAGGCTGGACATTTAAAGGGACAGACAATGGAGGCTGGAGGCTGGACATTTAAAGGGACAGACAATGGAGGCTGGACATTTAAAGGGACAGACAATGGAGGCTAGACATTGAAAGAGATAGACAATGGAGGCTGGACATAAGGGATAGACAATGGAGGCTGGACTTAAGAGGCATATATGGAGGCTGGACATAAGAGGCAGACAATGGAGGCTGGACATAAGGGGCAGACATGGAGGCTGCACATAAGGGGCAGAAAATGGGGACTAGACATTACAAGGGGCAGACATGGAGGCTGGACATAATAATAAGGGGAAGACATGGAGGCTGGACAAATAATATAGAGGCAGATATGGAGACTGGACAAATAAACAAGGAGGAGACATATGAAGGCTGGAAATAAAAAATAAGGGGCAGACATGGAGGTAGGACAAATAAAGGGGCAGATATGGAGGCTGGACATATAAATTCTGGATAAATAATAAGGGGCAGATATATGGATGGCAGGCCTAATAATAAGAGGCACAAATATGGATGTTTGTCAAATAAAAGGGGCAGGCAGTAGACCCGCTCGTCTGGGCAGTGCAAGACACACTCACTTTCCTAGACACGACCACTCTAGCAGGCCGCAAAATTTTGTCCCTCTCTCGAATTCTCAAATGTTGGAATGTATGGGTTACTAAGCTTGACCTCTCTTGGAAGTCTTTCTGTTATCTATGAATTGGCTTACATCCATTGCTGTATTTCTCCCTTCCAGTGAACAGATAAAGGAATTTGCAGCGCATCAGCACCATCTGCTGGCTACGTAGCATGCTACATTGCCTTTTCAGTTTTAAAGGCTCAAGTTTCAGTGACTGTGACTCAGAGTTCCTATGTATTTTCCCCCTTTGTGATGTCTTTCCCTTAAATTACCCTCCCTGGGGGGGGGAACCACGGGGTATGACCTGACATTTTGCTGAACCTTTGTTACAGTGAACTACTATAACTACTATTCGATATTCCCATGGGGAAGGACAAGAAAACACCACATAAAAAAGAAGGCCGGCGGCCTCTGCCTGCGTCACCCAGATGGGACATTAGACATCTCTTGAAGTCTCAGTGACCTTAGCTGGGTCCTGCCTCTCCATATGCTCCATCCTCTCCAACTCAATCAGACATGGAGGAAGACTTATCTCCGCCACCCTCTCGCTGGGGCTCCGTATTGGCTTGAAAGAAGACTTAACCTCTGTGGCGCATCGGCTGGATCTAATGGGGTAGAATTCAATAAACAATAGCTACTGCGCATGCGTAGTAGCTATTGTATGTAATCTGGGTATCGTTTCGATACGTAGATTGCGTATATGCGGTCTTCCCTATGTTGTACCCCCTGCCTCCCCCTCTTTGGAACAGGTGGCTCAAGCTGCGCTTGCTGCTTGCTCCCAGGATGGGGACGTACCTACTACTGTCTTCACAGGTCCGTGGCCCTTTGCACCCCATGGATGCTCTGAGGTATTTTCTCCCCCCAAGTGTTAAACATCTTTTTTTTTGTTTGTCTTCTTGATGGTTCTCGCTAAGAACTGTTTTTCTCATTCCCCTTCCTATAGTCCTATATGTGTTTCCCATCAATTGTTCTAGGTGGTACTTACTTTATCAGTCTTTCTTTCTTTCTTTCTTTCTTTCTTTCTTTCTTTCTTTCTTTCTTTCTTTCTTTCTTTCTTCTTCCATCCACTTACTGCATATTCTAGGATAGACTATTTTTTCCTGAGCCACAGACATCTTGACCTCTTGATTTCTGCTGGTATAGGTCAGATTACTTGGGCAGATCACGCTCCTGTTTTCCTGTTGCTTTTAATCCCCAGGGTGTCACAGGGGCATCAGCAGTGGATGGTCAATGAACTGGTGTTACAAAACCTGATTTATATACCTCAGATTAAGGAGACCATTGCAGACTATGTTGCCACTAACTCCAACCCAGATACCTACCACACTACCTTGTGGGAGGCGCATAAATGTGTCCTACGAGGTAAGCTCATATAGCTCATTGGAAAAAAAGCAAAAGGCTGCTCGCACTGAGAAGCTGCTGTCTAAATTTAGTGAGCTAGAGGCATTGCATAAAACCACTCTTAACCCCACAACCCTGGTTGAACTCAAAGAGACCCGGGCACAACTACGAAGGATATTAAGCGATAATTTTAAATATGCGGCTAGGAAGTGCCACCATAAATTCTTCCAATGGGGCAACAAACCTGGCAAACTCCTAGCTCGCGCCCTGCGTGCCCAACGCTCTCTGGTATTTATACCTAAAATTAAGGACCAACAGGCTCCCTACATCATGTATCAGAAAGTATAGCGAAAAAATTTCAGCTTTTTTATTCTGACCTGTATAATATACCTACCTCTTCTGAGGGGGATCGGGCCCGGAGAATTAGTGAATATCTTTCCCGTATTAATTACCCACGCTTGTCTGACGACCAGAGTGATGCATTGGAGAGGTCGTTCACTCTGGCAGAACTAGAAGCGGCAATTAAAGGTACCCCCTTGGGTAAGAGTCCCGGTGCTGACGGTTACACTATATCCTATTATATACTATAGCAGGATTCTGTAACCCCTCTGTTACTAGCGGCCCTAAATGAGATCACAGATTCCCATCGCTTCACATCCCAGGCCTATGAGACACATATTTCGATACTTCCTAAAGAGGGAAAAGATCCAACACAGTGTTCAAGCTATAGGCCTATTTCCTTACTTAATGCTGAAATTAAGTTATTGGCCAAAATGATAGCTACTCACCTCAATCCACTCCTTCCAGGCATTATACAGCTGGACCAAGTGGGTTTTGTCTTGGGTCGTGAAATGGCTAGATGTGGATAGGTAAAACTGTAGAAAGATCTAAATGTCAACAGTTGAGTATTATATCAGTATTTGATTGTAATGTCTATAAACTTAATGTAATGTAAACGGCTTGTAAAAAAATTCAGACATGTAATAATATATAATATAAATTGTATGTATGTGCTTATTGCGCTAGAAATTTAAGTGCAAACCTTAGTATAGAAAAAGGAAAAAATTATTTTATTAAAAACATATATTAAAATGCAGAAGTAGTAATCATATACACACACATTTCTTATTATCTAACACAGCCCTTCTATTGCCAACAGACCATGAGCTATTTAGCTTGCTTTTAGAGAAAAAAACTGACCAGGCACTTTCCACTAAGGGACGCTAAGTCAGTTTGGCTTGTGTGGAGTTATACACAATGGGTTGGATCCAGACCTTGTTAAGTGCATGAACTTAGTTACACCTAGGCTAAACTATGTTGATTTCAGGGGAGTCATATTTCATTTGCTGTAAACAATATTAGAGTTGAGAGGTGATGTTTCCTATCCCAAGTCTAAATAACTGTGTGATAGTAAAGATGGTCAGTATCTGTGTGCAGTAAGCAATTCAAAGATATATCCCTTCATGCAAAGAATACAATTAACTTGACTCC
>WWET01008193.1:21762-41100 GCA_011038615.1 Limnodynastes dumerilii | reverse complement strand
AGGTGAGGAGGATTCTGGGAGTGTCACATGACCTCACTGTTATCTCTAGTAATAATACAGGGATGTGACTGGAGAGGTGAGGAGGATTCTGGGAGTGTCACAAAACATATCTCTAGTAATAATACAGGGATGTGACTGGAGAGGTGAGGAGGATTCTGGGAGTGCCACAAAACATATCTCTAGTAATAATACAGGGATGTGACTGGAGAGGTGAGGAGGATTCTGAGAGTGTCACATGACATCACTCATATCTCTAGTATTAAAATTTGTGAATGGAGATATTCTTCATATGATAATTAATGTATTTGTGGAGCTGGAATTGAGATATTAATGAGAAGTTAAGATTTAGTTAAACAAAATACCTTAAACTGTTTGTAAATGTTGTGTCATGTAAGAAAATGATGGGAGAGATTTTGATTAATGTGTCCAGCAGGCTTAGAAGAATACATGTAAGCGGTGGGAGACAGCTGAAAGTTAGTTTTCGGCTGTGTCTATTTGGAATGGCAGCCTTTTTAGATTTTTTTTTTTCTATGATTGGGTGACTATGCAATGTGAAGCACGCTGGACCTGCGTTCGGAGCACCTTGGGATTGATTGCTTTGCCTCTTCAAGGTAGAAGCAATCGATTTCCTATCCAGTTCGAAACTGGCTGGGAGAGAACGGCCCATCAAAATACCTACACCCCAAGGAAGTGATAACTAAGGGTAAAGAGAATAATGCAACCACTGAGCTTTATAATTGTGTCTGATACACAGGATTACACAATAACAAATGCATCTCGTAAACATGGAATACATGGCAGGAGAACCTGTGTTTTAGGAGGGTGCAATGAGACCAAGAGTCCCATCATGGTGCCTTCACCTCACGCCCTCATACATGAAAGTGACAATGACCTGAAGATCCTGGAACTCACCAACAAGATCATTCAGCTGCTGACTGGAGAGGTGACTGCTGGGAATGGGACATTATACAGTGACACCAGAGGATGTTTGTGACTGGAGAGGTGACTACTGGGAATGGCACAATATACAGTGACACCAGCGGATGTGTGTGACTGGAATGGGACATTATACAGTGACACCAGGGGATGTGTGTGACTGGAGAGCTGACTGCTGAGAATGGGACATTATACAGTGACACCAGGGGATGTGTGTGACTGGAAAGGTGACTGCTGGGAATGGGACATTATACAGTAACACCAGGGGATGTGTCTGGTTGATGACTGTATCATTGTGTTTGTCAGGTTCCTATAAGGTGTCAGGGTGTCTCTGTCTATTTCTCCATGGAGGAGTGGGAGTATATAGAAGGACACCAGGATCTGTACAAGGACGTCATAATGGAGAATCACCAAACTCTACCATCAGTGGGTAAGCGGAATCTATAATTTTTGTATTGTGCCATAAACTGTCTAAGAACAGACCATTAAGAAATGATTATATAATTATGTGTTTCCTACAGATGATTTAAAAAATATAAACAACCCAGAGAGATGTCCTTGTCGTCTATACTTTAATGACTATAAAGAGGAAGATGATGATTTAGTACAGAAGTATCAGGTAGATGATATTGGAGGTCAGAACATAATATAGTCTTTGTTTAAACTTTGTTAAACTTTAAACTTTATTAAATGTATTTTGTTATTGTTTGAGGGATGTTTAGGGTGAAGATCTGATTGATGTTAAAGATGAAGTTCTAGAAGTAGAAGAACAGAAGTTGGTGATTGGGAATCAGCTGTGTCCAGAGGAGAAAATCCCTGCACACATCAGCCCAGGTGAGTAATATTCACACTTATTACTAAACACATCAGCACAGGTGTGTAATAGTCACACCTATTACTACACACATCAGCACAGGTGAGTAATAGTTACACTTATTACTGCACACATCAGCACAGGTGAGTAATAGTCACACCTATTACTGCACACATCAGCACAGGTGAGTAATAGTCACTTATTACTACACACATCAGCACAGGTGAGTAATAGTCACTTATTACTACACACATTAGCACAGGTGAGTAATAGTCACACTTATTACTACACACATCAGCACAGGTGAGTAATAGTCACACTTAATCTACATCATTATATTTGCTATTTGTCAGGTATATGAAAACAATACTGGAGATCCCCCTTGTTCTAACTTAGTATTGCAGTAAAGTGATTTATATGTAACATGCGTTTGCTCATTATTTGTTTATTTATTAACATTATATTACGTAGCGCTTTACAATTTTAATAATCATTATAAACAAGACTGGGTGGGTGAGAGGGCCCTGCTCACAATCTTACACTCTATACGACAGTGGGTTTGATGCATTACAGCAGTTGCTCTATATCACACAATGGACCAGCCAGGTTGTATGATTATAGTGCTCAGTGCTGTTTATGATCAGTCATACAGGAGTGTTACTACCAGGACTGAGGAGATATTACTATGGAGAGAGACAGGGTGTATGGTAACAGTGCTCAGTGCTGTGTATGATCAGTCACACAGCAGTGTTACTACCAGGACTGAGGGAATATTACTATGGAGAGAGACCGGGTATATGGTAACAGTGCTCGGTGCTCTGTATGATCAGTCACACTGCAGTGTTACTACCAGGGCTGAGAGATATTACTATGGAGAGAGACAAGGTGTATGGGAACAGTTCTCAGTGCTGTGTATGATCAGTCACACAGCAGTGTTACTACCAGGACTTAGGGATATTACTATGGAGAGAGGCAGGGTGTAACAGTGCTCAGTGCTGAGGAGATATTACTATGGTCTGTATGATCAGTCACACTGCTCCAGAGACTTTAGTGGACAGCTGGATTGCTCTAGAGAGTGAACTGGACTGCTCCAGAGACTGAACTGGTCAGCGGACTGCTGGACTGGACAGTGGACTACTGGAATGGATTGCTCCAGAGACTGGAGTGGACAGCGGACTACTGGACTGGATTGTTCCAGAGGCTGGACTGGACAGCGGAATGCTGGACCGGACTGCTCCAGAAACTGGACTGGACATCGGACTACTGGACTGGATTACTCCAGAGACTGGACTGGATTACTCCAGAGACTGGACTGGATTGCTCCAGAGACTGGACTGGACTAGATTGCTCCAGAGACTGGACAGCGGACTGCTGAAGAGCAGGCAGGCTGTTAGCAGCAGTGCAGGTAAGCTGGTAGCTGTAGTGTAGGTAAGCAGGAAGCTGTAGTGAAGGTAAGCTGGAGACAAAACAGGCTGGATGCAAAACAGGCTGGGCTGGATGCAATACAGGCTGGAACCAGGCAGCTTGAATTAACCAAGTTGTTTTGGCACTTAGGGATCAGTGCACAGGGTTTAAATAGCCCACCCAGTGCATGGATTGGCTAAAGGTATCATGTGTGCTGCGAAGGCAATATCTGAGTGACTGCTGGGAATCACATGAGAGGAGGCAAGATGGCGACGCCCATGCACCAGAGGATAGTGGTGCAGGTGCCTAATCCCAGACACTATGCTGCATATATGCTGTAATGGACGCTGTGCAGGAGGCTGCCACTATTGGTAGTGGCACCTCTGGAGGGCTGGAGAGCGGGCATGACGTGGGAGAGCCGCTGACAGGCGGCTCCTGGTCAGGTAAGTGCGGTGGCATCTGCTGATGAGCATGACATCACCCCCTCCTTTAAAGGTGGCCTCTGGATACCTAAGTGGTGTCTTGGAAGGATGCTTGGCTAGAAATCTTCTGATGAGTCTTGAAGCTTTAACATCAGAGGCGCGGTTTCATGCACGCTCCACAGAACCGAACCCCTTCTAATCCACAGATATGGAATGTGACTGTGACGGATATGAGCATCCACAATCTCTTTGACTTTGTACTCGTTCTCGGGGGCACCAGCGATCTTGGATGGTTTTTTAATAGACGAGTAAAATTTATTGATAGCCAGAGGTTTGAGTAGAGAGATGTGGAATACATCAGGGATTCAGAGATACGGAGGAATATCTAGCTTGTAAGCTACAGGATTGACAACCTTTGCTATTTTGAAGGGGCTGATGAATCTGGGTGTAAATTTAATCGCGGGTTCTCTGAGCCGTAGATTTTTGGAGGACAGCCAAACTTTGTCACCGGGTCGCAACAAAGGTACCGCACGTCTCTTACAATCTGCTTGGATCTTGTAACGTTGGGATGCTTTCAACAAAGAGGACCTCACCTTTTTTCCATGACTCAGCAAAGTTCTTCAGGGCGGATTCAGAGACAGGAACTTGAGATGCAGCGAGAGCTGAAAATGGTGGTACCTCTGGATGGTACCCAAACACTACCATGAAGGGAGTGGTATTCAGGGATTCATGGTAGTGGTTGTTGTGCGCAAATTCTGCCCATGGCAGCAAGTCCACCCAATTGTCTTGGGAGGAGGCAATGTAAAGACGGATGTAAGTACTAGGACTAGATCTTGATTGACCCTCTCTGTCTGCCCGTTGGTCTGAGGGTGGTACATAAAGCTCTCCAAAATCTCACCGTGAATTGGACCCCACGGTCTGAAATGATCTCCTCGGGACACCCATGAAGCCAGAAGATGTGCTGGACAAAGAGTTTGAACAGAACTATAGTGGGATAAAGTGGGCCATCTTAGAAAATATGTCCACTACGACCCAGGTGGTGTTGTATTTATCGCAGAGTGGAAGATCAGTCACAAAATCTATTGAAAGATGGGTCTTTGGGAACGGAGAGGGGTTGCAGTGGTCCAAGAGGTGCTCTGCGGGAGATTTTGTGTTGAGCGCAGAGGGAGCAGGCATTAACAAAATCCGTGGTGTCTTGAAACAGAGTTGGCCACCAATAGTTCCACCAGAGCAGAGCTTGGGTCTTCTTGACGCCCGCATGGCCGGAAAACTTTAAGGCGTGTGCCCACTACAGAATCTTCCTTTGTAGAGCCTGAGGGACAAAAGTATTACCAGACGGTGGAGGCTTGGTAAGTTGGGTGGTGGCAACCTGGATTGGATTCAGAATTAACTGGTGTCTCTCTTCTTCAGGGTATTCTGAGGAGAAGGAGCAAGAAAGTGCATCTGCCTTGTGGTTTCTGGAACTTGGACGGAACTGGAGTACAAAGTTAAAACGGGAAAAGAACAGTGACCATCTGGCTTGGCATGGATTGAGGCAACAAGCAGTCTGGATATGCAATAATATTATGATACGGGATGAATAGCTCCTTCCAGGAGGTAATGCCATTCCTCCAGAGCCAGAGTCATGGCGATAAGTTCTTTCTCTAAAATAGCATAGCTTCTTTTGGCTGGTTGAAACTTTCGAGAGAAAAAACCACAGGGGTGGATTTGTTGAGATAGAATGGCCCCAACAAATTCAGATTACGCATCCACCACCACTAAGAAGGGCGGTGAGGTCCATACGGATCTTGGACCCAGACAGGATGAACCCAAGGAAGGAAACCTCCTTGGTCTTAAAAATGCACTTCTCCAACATGCAGTAGAGTCGATGTTGGCGAAGACGAGACAAAACCTCTCTGACTTGTTTTCGGTGCTCCACTAGGTTCAAAGAAAAAATAAGTATATCGTCAAGGTAGGCGACGACTGACTGATTCAGAAGGTCCCTGAAAATCTTGTTGATGAAATTTTGAAATAGCGCTGGGGCGTTACTGAGTCCAAAGGGCATTACGAGCTATTCGTAATGCCCATCTCAGGTATTAAAAGTGGTTTTCCATTCATCCCCAGAATTGACTCTTATTCTAAATGTTATACACTCCTCGAAGATCTAGCTTTGTAAAAACTTGGGCCCCTTTTATCCAGTCAAACGCCTCGGGGATCAATGGCAGCAGATACCAGTTCTTAATAGTGATGTTATTGAGTCCCAGATAGTCGATACAGGGGTGTTGGCCCCATCTCTTTTTTTTTTTTACAAAATAAACCCTGCTCCAGCAGGGAACGTGGAAGGGCATATTAAGCCCCGTTCCAGGTTTTCCGAGATGTAGTTGGACATAGCTTGAGTTTCAGGGATAGACAAGGGGTAGGTACTGCCACCAGGAGCAGTAGTTAGGGCAGTCCCATGGTCAATGAGGAGGTAACGACTCGGCTGCCCTCTGGCAGAAAACGTCAGAAGTCCTGGTACTGTACAGGGATCTGAGAAATAGAGAGACCAAGTTGATAGAAATAAAGAGACCGGGTTGATAGAAATAAAGAGACTGGGTGGATAGAAATAAAGAGACCGGGTGGATAGAAATAAAGAGCCTGGGTGGGTAGAAATAGCGAGACCGGGTGGGTAGAAATAGAGAGACCGGGTGGGTAGAAATAGAGAGACCGAGTGGGTAGAAATTGAGAGACCGGGTGAGTAGCTCTCGCAGTAGGAAATATGAATAACTTTGTTTTTGAATGATTATGTTTATACTGGTGGGAGCACACCCAGGATAAAATAGTGGAAAGACATTCAGTTGCACCTTATTTCTCCCTTGTATTTAAATATTTTTGAAGAATACAGTTAGCTCTCTGTGGTGTTTAGTGGCAGCCTCTTATAGTTAGCGCCCTACCATTCACCTTTTATTAATTTAAGTCTTTCAAGAGGCTTTGAGGGACGTGGGAACTGGGGAATGGACCGATAATTTGAGGGAAGTTTGGGTCAGAGTTTCGTTTTTTAAAGAACTAGAGTAATCCGCGCATGATTGAATAAAGAGGAAAAGACCAGTCTTAAGAAAGAGAGTGAAGTTTGTAGTTAAGGTTGGAATAAGGATAGACAGACAGAGGATAGACAGCTACTCGATACAGGATCAAACGGACAGGTAGTAGTGTAGGAAGAGAAGAAAAGAGCAGATACTTCCTTCCAGAGGGTGGAGGAAGGGTGTTGGATAGTATGTTAGATGAGGAGTAGGAGGATAGTTTTTGTCTTATCTTG
The DNA here is from genome assembly GCA_011038615.1 of Limnodynastes dumerilii. Taxonomy (NCBI): domain Eukaryota; kingdom Metazoa; phylum Chordata; class Amphibia; order Anura; family Limnodynastidae; genus Limnodynastes; species Limnodynastes dumerilii. Next base: position 34,250 of record WWET01008193.1, on the reverse strand, counting down.
TTAATCTTGTCCTTAAAGCACTTTGCAAGATCTTGAGCATTGATAGAGGTTTGTGATTTGTGCACAGGATTGTTCAGTAGGGAATTAAATGTATAAAAGAGGCGTTTAGGTTTAGAAACCTGAGTAGAAATGAGAGATTGAAAGTATGATTTTTCGGCATTGTCGAGGGCAGTTCTATAAGTGTGATATGTTTGTATAAGTTGAAAAGTTATCAGAACAAGACTTGCGCAAGTGACGTTCTGCTTTGCAGGAGAGTTTTTTAAGGTATGTATCATTAGTGTGCTACAGTTGACATTGCAGTCGCCGTGGTACATGAAGAGTAGCTGGGCTTGGTCAAGGACAGTTGCTAGAGTTTAGTTTAGGTGAGATACATCTCAAGAGAGTGGAAATTAGAAACTGGAGATAGAAGTTGTTGCACATATTGAGAAAGTTGGTTAAAATTAATGGCATTAAGATTTCTTCAGCTGTGAGAAAGTGTTGCAGAATTATTCAGCGTACAGTTAGAATTAGTGTGGAAGAGTTTGCAGGTGATAAAGTGAAAGAGGGTGAAGAGAGTTAAGTTCAGCAACTGAGCAGAGTTTAGAGCAGGGGTTCTCAACCAGTGGTACTAGCACTAGGGCAATTGGGAAAGGTTATAAGGGGGAAGCAAATATATAATAAAAAAAATCTGTGGCTCCTAATTTAATATGTAACACATTATCATTACAAAAATCTGTAAATAAAAAAAAATATCCATGTAGGTAATTAGTATGTATCTGCATGATACGCAAAGTGGTACCTGACCTGATTCCATAGTGGGTAACTGTTACTCCCCAAAAAAGGTTGAGAATCCCTGGTATAGAGAAGACACGATAAATGCAATTACCACCTTTATGCGTAGAAGAATTAATCCATTGGCATAGGCCAAGAGATGAGGTTAAAGAGAGAGGTTTAGATGCATCAAATAAAGAGGACAGTTAATCAGATTGTTAAAATCTCCTATTATCATGGTTGGTAAGTCAGAGGATAAGTGAGGGAGCCACTCAGAGAAGTACTGAAGAAATTGTTGGCAAGATCCATTGGGGGGGCATAGATTATAGCTACAGGTAGAGGGAAAGGTTTGAAGGCGCATACAGCATGTATTTCAAAGGATGTCAAAGAAAGTGAAGGGACTTTGGGGTAGATCTGTGAATATGCAATTTTGGGAAAGAAGTAATCCAACCCCACCTTCCCGTTTGTCTCCAGGCATCAGTAAAGTGGAGTCCACCATGTTAAAGTGCAGCAGGTGAGGGAGTGTCTGAGCCAGTGAGCCAAGTTTCTGTTTTTGCAAGGTTAAGTTTGTTATAGAGGAAGAGGTCATGAATGGAGATGAGTTTGTTACAGGCAGAGCCTGCATTCCATAGGGCACGATTCAGGGTGTTTTAAGGCAATAGGGACAGGAGATGTGTTTGACATGAGCCAGATTTCTGTAGTGTCCAGAGTATGAATAGTTTGTGTGAGAGATGTGAGTAGGACCAGGATTTGCAGAGATGTCACCAGCTAACAGAAGAAGAAGAGAAAAATATAGAAGAAAATGGTTTGATGTAGGAGATGTTTTATTGTTTGTACCTTCAGAGGAAACTATAGATAAACATTTAAGATAGAAAAAAAAATCATGAGTGTTCATTGGTGAGTTGTTTAATAGAGCTGGGCCAATAAATATAGAGGGATGTGAATGAGGGGTTTATTAGTTGGTTATTGATAACAAAAAACTGTGTCATTAATTACTCCTTTCTTTTGAATTCACAGTGGAAAATAGCACCAGCAATACCTTGGAGGAACATTTCTTTTCATCTTCAGATTGTAAAATAGAAGAGCACAACTTCCAACAAGATTCTTCAGGAGAACACACCATTACTATAAATGTTCCCCTAGTACTTCCCGGGACAGATATATCACCTGATCTTTGTAATGATGATGGATGTTTAGCTGACAAAACAGATTCTGTGACACATAGTAGGGCTCATAGGGTTGACCTTATTAATTATAAAAGAACTCACACTGGTGAGAAGCCATTTCTATGTTCTCAGTGTGGGCGACATTTTGCCAAGAAAGCAAGTCTTATAAAACATCAGATAATTCATACAGACACTTTTTCTTGTTCTGAGTGTGGGAACAGGTTTGCACAAAAATCAGATCTTATTAATCATCAGAGAATTCATACAGGTGAGAAGCCTTTTTCATGTTCTGAGTGTGGGAAATTGTTTACACTGAAATCACATCTAACTAGACATATGAGAATTCATACTGGTGACAAACCTTTTCCATGTTCTGAGTGTGGGAAATGTTTTGCACATAGTTCATCTCTTATTGAACATCAGAGAATTCATACGGGTGAGAAACCTTTTCCATGTTTTGAGTGTGGGAAATGTTTTACAAGTAAATCACATCTTACTCGACATCAGAGAATTCATGGAGGTGATAATTCTTATTCATGTTCTGAGTGTGGGAAATTGTTTACACTGAAATCAAATCTAATTAAACATATGAGAATTCATACTGGTGAGAAACCTTTTCCATGTTTTGAATGTGGGAAATGTTTTACACAGAAATCACATCTAATTAGACATATGAGAAATCATACTGGTGAGAAACCTTTTCCATGTTTTGAGTGTGGAAAATGTTTTGCAAACAAATCAAACCTTACTCAACATCAGACAATTCATGTGGGTGAGAAACCTTTTTTATGTTCTGAATGTGGAAAATGTTTTAGAAAGAAATCAATTCTTATAGAACATCAAAGAATTCATACGGGTGATAAACCTTTTTCATGTTCTGAGTGTGGGAAATTGTTTTCACTAAGATCAAATCTAACTAGACATATGAGAACACATGAGATAATAAATGGGCGCTTGAACACTATATAAAAGACTAAAACTGCAGCTTTATACACCTAAGAGAGTGTCACCTCACTGCTCAAATAAAGAAATAAAACGGAATTGAAAATGTGGTATATGTGTATTGAGTGCTTGGCTAAAATATGGGGTGTATGTAAAGGGAAAAAAATGGGGTGAAAGTTCTATCTAATAAATAAAGTGCTAGTGATAAGGTACTGGCTAATCAAGCCTTTATATTCCTATTCTAAGAAAAGTGAATTGATCTTAGAACCAATATATACTCCTGTGATTAAAAATCTAAACATCTCTAACCCCTTATATAACAAGGTTAAGTTGAATCCAGTGTGTAGGTGAATCAAAAATTAATGTGCATGCAACAATATATACTGAATGAGTTTTTGTTTTCAAAACAGAAGTGTCTGCTAGAATATCACTCAAAAGAAAAAAATTATCTCTAAATAGTTCAAATGAATAACATTATTGCAATGAGTCAACATCCACAATTTGATCCTGAGTGGAAAATAAATAGATACACAAGATTCACAAGTTCTCCTCTAATTCCTCTAGGGTAAATTCCACCTTTTTTAAGGGCTCAAAGTTATGTTTATATACTAAAGTCTCTACCGCACTACAAATATCTCTCAGCGCCGATGATCGCCAACAAAAAAATGTCAATTACTGAAACCGCAAGTTTTGCTCAATCACTGATAGTTTCTATAGTTCATATATATACATATATATATATATATGTATATACATATACAATGTGTCCTGGAGATGTAAACAACCATGTAACAATGTTTCAAATATTGTCAATATGTATCAGAGGTTTATAATGCGGTACTGGTCCACAATAAGCTGATGGAAAATGTTGGTCTCTTGATGAAAGCTTGTTGCTAACGATACACGGCTTGTAAGGGAATCAGGGGGAATCAACTCATGCACGGCATGTAAATAGAATCCCGGTCCCACAAAACAAATGGATTGGGTGGTGACAAAACGAAAAAAATTGTTTGTTAAATGTAACAAATCACAGAATACAACATTAAAAAATAAGGAGGAGAAACGGCATGTATACCATTAGACACCGCGCTGCAAGCGGATGATAAGCCCTGGAATGAGCTCACGGATGGGTGTATGCAGATGCAGCAATGACCGAATCTTCCTCCAAGTGTTAACCCCTGTCGACGCATTTCAAATCCTGACGATTCTTTTTCAAGGCACATGGGGAACACTTCAAAAGGGAGGCTTATTAAAGGCTCTAATAGGCAATGAACCAATCAGAATTCCTCTGATTCATAACATACATGTAAAAACTTGTGCAATGCGTGAAAATCATAAGAGTTTTCCATAAACATATAAAGGGGAAATAGGCAAAAACATAAGTATGAAACAAGAACATAAAATAATAATCTATACATATTAAAATATAATCAAATTATGTTTTGAATAGATATGTTATCAGAGGAGAGCATAATGGAGTTTCTGTCTTGTTTAATATCAAGGCACTTTTTTTTTTTAAAGTGAGAAAATAAAACAATACTAATATAGCTACCATGGGGACCCCTATTTTGATAGTGTTGTCAGTCTTATATAAATAATTAAAAGTATTATATCACCATTATGAATCATTTGTAAATAAATGTAAAATATCAATTCATTTGTAAATACATAGTATAAAAATTTTTTAATATAATATACATTTTTTTTTATAAAAGTGAAAGAATATACCAAACATTTTTTTTTTTATAAATAAACACATAAATAAAACACCTTTATGTGTCTATTGGATAACTTGCGAGGTTGGGGATCTATTATTTGTTAGAATATCATATCAAATTGTAAAAGGACAATTAGGAGGTAATTCTTAATATTTTCACAGTTATTTTTCATCAAGGAATAAAGGGAGGATCTGTATCCTATATCATTATTAAATAAGAAGGTACCCTACTGAAAATATATAGACCCCGTGGAACTTTCTAAAAAGAGGAGGTAAAATAGTAAAGGCCTGACAAATTATGGAACCCCATGGTTATGTCAATTCCCCGGTAAATTCATTGATTGTTCCAGCCCCAGGAGCATCCCAAAAATGAAGGAAACCTTGAACTGCAGGTGGTCTTTCATCCAGATACTAGCCCAGCCTCTCACCGCTTAGTTTAAAAGATCGGGCAGGGTTGGGCGTTCCTAGGGGTCTATTTATAAAGAGCGATTTAGGAAAAAATTGCCTAAACTCACGTGAGTTTGCTGTGAGATTGAAATCACCATATTTACAAAAGCTAAACTCACGTGAGTTTAGCTATCTGGAAAATCGCAGCCCCTAAAATCGCGACTGTGATTTTTTTCTCTGTTACAACTCACAGCATAAAGGTTGATTTGACAAACTCGCAGTCAAATCGCCATTAACCTGCCGTTTACCAAATCGCCCTTGGCTAGACGCGAGTTAGTGGCAATTCTCCCTGTGAGCCAGGAAAATACGTCAATCTAGTTGACGTGTTTTCCTGTGTGTCAAAAACGACCGCAACATGCTTGAAAGCCTTAGGCATGCTGTGCTGGTAGAGCATTGCTTAGCCATGTAGCTGTATCAGCGTCAGCATGCTAAGGTTTCTAAGCATGCTGCGCTGTGAGCTGTATGTAAAAAAAAAATTAGGGTGTGCAGAAAAAATGACAATAAACATTACCATGTGTACATGTAAAAAAAACCTTTTCCCTAACTAATATTACCCCCTAATGTGTCCACTTACCTCCGTTGGTCCCGTGTCCTATGCTAAGTGTAATGCTATGTATAGTGTTGTGTAAAAAAGTAATAAAAATCATTTTGACTCACCGTTTGCTATCATCTTTCTTGGGAATAGTTGCTTGAAGAGTTGAATCTTCTTAGGCTGATTGAATTATTCATTCCGGTTCATTAAAGTGGGCTCCCCATATTCAGCTCCGGCTCTTCTGCTCTTGACACGGCGCTCACTATCTCCTCCTCGGCTTCGGTGCTGCTCCTAATGACCATTCGGTCACTAGGGGGCAGCCTTTTATTTAAATTATGACGTCAGGTACACTCTGGCCTCAATTGTCAATTGTTATATGTGATTCCATTTACTTCAAAGTTTTCTACTTTAGCTGGACCTTTGATGGTCCTGCAAATTTTGCAGTTTGTGCATCTGTGAAATCCTTTTTTTCATCCTCGGAAAGGTTATAGTCACTTAGATTAAAAATTCCATCCATAAAGAATCCAAGAATATATCTAAAGAACCCCATACAAATCCCAACCCTGAAAAGGAAGGAATTTTTAATCTAAGTGACTATAACTTTTCTGAGGATGAAAAGAGTGTCCTGAGGTAAGGTTTAAAATTCACCCCGGACTCTAAACTTGATCCATTGGACACATATGTTGGCGTAGAAAGATTACGTAAATTAAGTATAAGAAAATTATTTTTCAAAGAAGGAGAAAATAAAGAAAAGGGTCCCCTAGAGGAAGAAAGTGAGAAAGATAGGACCCGAATTTTCAAGAATAGATCAACATTCTATCCTGAACACACAAGGGGCTGTTTTATTGAGAGCTTTGAGAAAATCGTCAATGAAGAAATATTAAATTTAGATAAAAAGATGGATAAGAAAAAGAAATATCAAAAACCAAATTTAACAAGAAAAGAAAAAACAGCATTAAAGAATTTACAGGAAAACAGTAATATAGGGGTAGATCCAGAACTACGTCCGTCTTCCATAGACAGCCGTAATTCAATGAACAATAGCTACTGCGCATGCGTAGTAGCTATTGTACATAATCTGCGTATCATTTTGATACGTAGATTGCGTGTATGCGGTCTAAAAGACCAATCCACGTATCGAAACAATACGTTTTCTTTGACTACTGATTCCACTGTTGATAGTAATTATTTAGATGATACTTATTCATCAACAGATTAATCATTGATCACAATTTTTATTTCCTTTAAGGAGCATCATCATGCGCAGTAGCTATTGTTCATTGAATTACAGCCGTCTATGGAAGATGGACGTAGTTCTGGATCCGGCCCATAGTTACTAAACCTGCCGATAAGGGAGGGGGTTTAGTCTTGATGAAAAAAGAAGACTATGAAAATGAGATTAGGAGACAACTCAAAGATGTAGAAACTTATAAACTCTTGAAAGGAGACCCTACGATCAAAATAAACAAAATTTATTATGTTTTTTAGACAAATTCACAGCTAACACTACGATCAGTCATAAGGAAAGAGATTTTCTAGAAATTAAAGAATATAGCATTCCTGTATTATATATTTTACCCAAAATCCACAAAAATGCTTCAAAACCCCCTGGGAGGCCAATTATATGTGGCACCAATTTTATAACTTCAAACCTATATGCCTTTAGTCTGAAGGTCCTGTGTGAGACCAGCGATAATCAAGGTAGCCGGAATAATGGGTAAAGGAGAGACTGAAGAATTGCTTTCAGACAAGAATGATCGTTAAAGAGCATCAGCTCGTCGGTTCAAAGATCCAGGACGATAGGTAATCGTGAACGAAAATCTGGTGAAGAATAACGCCCAGCAGGCTTGTCGAGGATTCAGTCTCTTGGCGGATTCTGTGAAGGCCAGGTTTTTGTGATCAGTGATAACTGAGATATTATGTTTAGCTCCTTCTAACCATTGCCTCCATTCCTCAAAGGCCAATTTGATATCCAGTAGCTCTCGGTTTATGATGTCGTAGTTCCTTTCAGCAGAAGAGAATTTTTTCGACATATACGCACATGGGTGAAGACGATTGTCAGATGGGTTGAGTTGGGAAAGAACTGCCCCTGCACCCACATCAGAGGTGTCTACCTTCACAACAAAGGGCCGATCAGGGTTTGGATGACCGTGATGAAGGCAATTTTCAGGGCCTTAAAGGAGTCCACAGCATTGGCAGGCCAGTTGCAAGTATCTGCTCCTTTTTTGGTGAGGTAAGAGATTTTGGTAACCAATACAGAGAATGAACGTACAAATCTTCTGTAAAAATTTGCAAAGCCAAGAAACCTTTGGATGGCTTGAAGATCCGAAGGTTGCGCCCATTCCAGAATGGCGTGGACCTTGGCAGGATCCATAGCGAAACCTCGAGGTGAGATGTGGTAACCCAAGAACAGTACTTCAGTGACCTCAAATTTGCACTTTTCCAACTTTGCATAAAGTTGATTCTCACGAAGTTTCTGAAGGACTTGGCGTAACTGTAGACGATGTTCCTGCAAGGAACAAGAGTAGATCAGGATGTCATCTAAATACACAATCACAAAGGTGCCCAAGAAATCCCTCAACACATCATTTATCAGATCCTGAAATACAGCGGGGGTGTTACAGAGGCCAAAGGGCATCACTAAATACTCATAGTGTCCTGACTGAGTATTGAAGGCCGCCTTCCACTCGTCCTCTTTGCGCATTCAAATTAAATTGTAGGCGCCTCGTAGATCGATTTTTGTATAGACAACCACATCCTTGAGTCTGTCAAACAAGTCTGAAATGAAAGGTAAAGGATACTTGTTTTTAACAGTGATTTTATTCAGTGCTCTGTAGTCTATACATGGACGAAGTGAGCCATCTTTTTTTGAAACAAAAAAGAATCCTGCCCCCATGGGGCAGTCTACAGATAGACTGGAGCTGGTAGGAATCCGTCAGGTTACGGCCCAAGAGAGATTACCCGGGAGAAGAGCAGAAGAACTAGTAGGAGTATTAGGTTAGAAAGATAGAATATAGTAGTGGGGAATAGGCCGGTCAGAAGAAACTGCACCGAACGGACATAGAGGACTAGATGGGGCTGACGGAACGAACTCCACAAACCAGGGCAGTCACTCACTCAATCAAACGGCGGGAACCCCCTAAGGGGTTAACAGAAACAGGCAGCCAGGAACGGATAGTTAAATACAAAAATGGATTGGCCAATAAGGAGAGAGAGAGGGACTGAGAGACACTGAGGTATTTAAGGCAAGGAACTGGGTAGGACTGAGCTGGGGCACTCAATATCACAAGAAAAGATCAGAGTACAAGGCAAGAGAGAAATAGCAACAGAACTGGCACATAAACACAGGGAGACTATAACCAGCACCTGCTGTATGTGCTGGAGGCTATTTAAATGAGAGCTGGCCAATCAGAGGATGCAGAGAGCGCGCCAACGGAAGGGAGAGGTATTGCTGCGGTAACCAGGACGCCTCCAGACTTGGCCCGACAGAGAAAGCAAAAGAGCTTCTTCGTTGCATAGCGCCGGAAGCCTGCAGAGAGCCGGAGACAGCGCGTCTGAGTGGAGAAACAGAAGCTAGGACCTGAGAGGAGATGGAAGGTAAGCAGGGAGGTTCCGCAGAGGTAAGTAAAGGAGAGGGGAGCCGGAGGCCCGCGGTCAGCACGCGACGCTGTCGGTGCTGACTGACAATTCCTTGATGAAAAATAACTGAAAATATAAAGAATTACCTCCTAATTGTCCTTTTACAATTTGATATGATATTCTAACAAATAAGAGATTCCCACCCTTTCAAGTTATCCAATAGACACCTAAAAGTGTTTTATGTGTTTATTTTTTTTAAAAATTGATATATAATCTTCCACTTTTATAAAAAAAAAGTATATTGTATTTTATTTTTTATACTATGTATTTATAAATATATATTTTAAATTTATTTACAAATAATTCAGAATGGTGATATAATACTTATAATTAGTTTATATAAGACTGACAACACTCAAAAGATGGGTCCTCGAGGGTGTGGCTTGGACCGCGATGGAGTAGGCAGCAGGATTGTTGAACTCCGTACCTATCCATTCTTTGTACTTATCCTGTGGCACATTTGGATTCCTGCTTGCCTACCTGGCGAATCTCCTTGATGGTAGTGCTATTTGGGAGCCTTTTGAGTCCGGTTCCATGCTTCCTCTGGCTGCCGGCGGTGACAACTCCCAAAAACGTTGTGGCTCGGTGGTGCAGTGATCTGCAGTGGCGGTCAGACAGACTCCTGCAGTCTGCTTGTGGAACAGTTCGGACGGGCTGTGGAGTGGTCTGGGCACTTGCAGCGCTGAAGGTCTTTTCCTGCGGTCTCCTTTGTCATCTGGAAGGCACATAACAGTGGCACCAGTGCCAATACCCACGTGGGAGACACCATCTTGTCTTCTCCTACAAGCCTCAGGCCCCGGGCTGCAGTTCCGGAATACCCAGAGGAGGATATAGTACCTTAACCCCCCTTATTCAAATTATACCACCCTGGGCTGCAGCCAGTAAGATTTAGTCTAAATTGCCTGCTGCTCTTCACTTCTTCTATTTTGTTGGAGGAATATAAAGGGTGCAAGGTGTGATGCTCAACACAGAGTATATGATGCAGTTGGGGTGACACTTAATACCTAATACTTCTTGCTGATGGAGAGTGAAGTGTATGAGTGGAGTTATACTCAGCACACAGTATACTACACAAGTAGAGTGACTCTCAGTACACAGTATATTACTCAAGAGAAGTGATACTCAGCACACAGTATACTATGCAAGCAGAGTGATTCCCAGCACAGTATAACGTACAGGAGAAGTCATACTCAGCACACAGTATATTATATAAGTGGGAAGTGATCCCTTCATCTCTCTCTAAAGTATCATTATATTCCTCCAGTGTTTGGGACTGTCTAGATCTTTATACTTTGCTCCTTGCGTTACAACTCCTGGACGCTGACCCTTTTGATCCCTTGGGTTTTTCTTTACTTGCTTGGGACTGTATTTTACGTTTTTGAGATAAACTTATCTGCATATACCTTGTGCTTACATTACTGCCTCTCAATGGTAAAAAGCTTTCAGTCGGCGGCTGCCACGAAGCTCAGGCAGTACGCCCACCAAAGCAACAAGGACCCTTCCCACCTCTTCAGGACCAAGAAACCACACCACCTGAACCTACTCTGGCATCTGATAAACCTGAAATCAATATGGCACAATTGCTGGAGGCCATTAGTGCGTCTGAACAATGAATCTCTGAGCAGATGGCGAACACCTCCGTGTTAAGACAAGATATTAAAAATATCTGTGAAAGACTTGGCGAAGTAGAGGCTAGAGTATCTGTTCTGAAGGATGCAGTTTCCCCAATAAAGGCTCAACTATCAGATATTCAATCACAGATGTCCTCCTTCAAAGCCAAAATCAGTGACATGGAGGGTCGCCTACGCAGAAACAACATTCGCTTCATCAGATTTCCAGAGAAATCGGAGGGATCGCATCCTGAGGCCTTGCTGGAATCCTGGATCACACAACTCTTCGGCAGGGGGGAATTCTCTCCCCAATTTGTTATAGAGAGGGCTCATCGAATGCCTGGCCAAAGTTCCCCTCCATGGGCACCACCGCGTACTCTTATTGCTAAGATTTTGAATTTTCGAGATCAGGATACTATCCTACGATTGGCCCGTCTGAAGGGACCGTTCAAGTTCAACAATCAGAGGATATCTGTATTCCCAGATTTCGCTGCTGAGATGCAGCGATCTCGTGCACAGTTTCTGCAAGTTAAACGGCGCCTGTGAGACCTCCAGCTCCCCTATGCTATGCTCTATCCCTCTAGGTTGTGGGTCGTAGCGGAGGGGCAGGTGCACATATATGAAACACAGAGAGCTGCGGAAAACTGGCTTGACAGAAATGCGCCTGGACCTCGCCAGTTGGAAAATGTGAGGGAGTAGTTGTGCCAATCTGGGTTGGGCATCCGTCGTTCTTACTTTGGATTATAATACAACGTCTTTGTTGTATTGACCTGGACTTCGTTTGGTGAGACTGTTGTTGTTTTGTATTAACCATTATGCCTGCTGGGAGGGGTTTTTTCTTGGATTTGGTGGGTTGGGGGTCTACTACCACTACAATGCTTAATAATAAATTAATGTGCCTTAGATATTCTTCTATATTTTCATATATTTCTATTAATTGCATGGAGCTCTGGAATAGGAGTAGGAGTAACTTTACTTGGTTTAATCTATCTAGTGATAGCTAAGGTGTCACGTTCAAGGGGTGTTTGGGATCTGTCCCGGGTGTCAGAGATGAATACGACTGAGATGGCTTGAATTGGAAGTGAGCGGGTTTAATGAAGGACGGGTGCATACAGGAAATTAACAAACAATAGTCTATGAATCTGGAGGTGCAGGGGAACCAAGGGGATTGGACGTGCACTGGAATAAAGCAAAAGTCCATGAACAGGGGTACACTCTGGTGGAGGAGGGTAGAAGTAACAGGAGACTACCCTTGGGTAGCTGTAGCAATAAAGTCCGGGTGGAATAGGCTGTAGCAATAAAGTCCAGGTGGAATAAGCTGTAGAGTTGGTTGCAGAGTTGGATAGAATGGATCCAGGCAGCAGGTACTGTGGAGTTGGAGTCAGCAGGGACGGAGTCAGCGGGACCGGAGTCAGCAGAACTGATGTCAGCAGGGTTGAACCAACTGGACCGCAGGACTGGAACTCAGGACTGGACCTTAGGACTGGACCTCAGGACGAACCCTCAGGACTGGACCTTAGGACTGGACCTCAGGACGAAACCTCAGGACTGGACCTTAGGACTGGACCTCAGGACGAAACCTCAGGACTGGACCTTAGGACTGGACCTCAGGACGAAACCTCAGGACTGGACCTTAGGACTGGACCTCAGGACGAAACCTCAGGACTGGACCTTAGGACTGGACC
>WWET01008192.1:0-19061 GCA_011038615.1 Limnodynastes dumerilii | reverse complement strand
TTATGAGCTTATTTTTTTGCATGAGCTGAGCAAGAATGGAAGACACAGGAAGGAGGAAGTGCACACATTATATACCTCCGTGTCTTCTTTTGGTCCTGCCCTGGTTCAGAAGGGGGAGTTAACCCATTGTGTATGCTGCCGTGGAGGAGTCTAGGAAACCATATTAACAGGTAATAATATAGCGTGTCTGTAGTCTCTAAATGCCTTAAGCTCTAGGATCCACTGTTAACAGTATGTTCTGGTGCTGAAGAATGGAGGAACATAAACAGCAGTATGACCTTCACTGACCATGGCAGCCAGTCAAATATTCCATTCGTAACTGAACAAAAACCTTGTAAAAATGTTGTATTCCATGGTACTAATTATAAGACTATTTCAAAGTCTGTATAGTAGGAAGCTATAGTTGTTATCCTAAAGTATTATATTTAGCCTAAACTTGTATTACACTTCCTTACAGACTGCAGGAAGATCCTCCTGTTGGCGTTAGTGGTGCTCCATCAGAGAACAATATTATGGTTTGGAATGCAGTTATATTTGGGTATGTATTGAGAGTAACTAGTGTTAAGTAAAATGCTACCCTTATAATACAGTTCACCTAATTTACATTTGTCCAACATACCAACCTTTTTTTTATATATATATTTTTTTTTGCTTGAGATTATTGCTGATATTTGTCTTGTTATTGTGACCAAATTATTCTGACTGCTTTCTAAAACATTAAGGGGCTGATGCAGAGTTGTACACCTTTTTTTTAGGTGCAGGTTTAAATCTGGGCAATGTAAAACTGCAAGAGAAGGCAAATTTAAATTGTGAAAGCAGAACTAGAATTGAGAGGTGAAGTATTTTTTCTGCATGAAAAAGAAATCAAATCCGTTAACACCCCTTGCATGGAAAATGGTTTGGCAGAGTTGTATACTTGCACCTGTTTTGCCTTTACTCTCAAACTCTGGATCAGCCCTTTCATCTGAATATGATACTAACAGATTTTCACATAAATTATAAGCACATGCATAAATGAAATCTAATGTAATATCATAGTAACACCTTGTTTTTCTTTTAGGCCTGAAGGGACACCATTTGAAGATGGTAAGTTTAGTGTATGTATATGTACTAAGACTAATTTAGACATTTAATACAAAAATGTTAACATGCCTGCGTATCAAAGGTAAACTTGATCAAATGCCTGTTAATACAGTGCATCCGGAAAGTGTTCACAGTGCTTCTCTTTTTCCACATTTTGTTATGTTACAGCCTTATTACAAAATGGAATAAATTCATTTTTTCCCTCAAAATTCTACACCCAATACCCCATAATGACAATGGGCTGAATCCAGACTAAAGTAAGTGCTTGAATTTAGTTACTCATGGGTTAAACCATATTGATTGCAGGGAGAGTCGTTAATTGTATTCTTTTAATGCGGGGATATATCTTTGAATAGCTTACTGCATACAGATACTGAACAGCTTTACTATTACACTGTTATTTAGACTTGGGATAGGAAACATCACTAATTTCAAGCACTTAAGTCTAAATCCAGCCCAATGTGAAAAAGCTTTTGGTAGATTTTTGTTAGTTTATTAAAAATAAAAAAAAAACAAGAACTCACATGTACATAAGTATTCATATCCTTTAATCAATACTTTGTTGATGCACCTTTGGCAGCAATAACCGCCTGAAGTCTTTTTGAATATGATGCCACAAGCTTGGCACACCTATCTTTGGGCAGTTTCGTCCATTCCTCTTTGCAGCACCTCTCTAACTCTACCAGGTTAGATGGGAGGCGTCTGTCCACAGCCATTTTTAGATCTCTTCAGAGATGTTCAATCGGATTTAAGTCTGAGCTCTGGTTGGTCCACTCAAGGACATTCATAGAATTGTCCTGAAGCCACTCCTTTGAAATCTTGGCTGTGTGCTGAAAGCTGAACTGTCGCCCCAGTCTGAGGTCAAGAGCGCTTTGGAGCATGTTTGCATCCAGGATGTCTCTTTACATTGCTGCATTCATCTTTCTCTCTATCCTAACTAGTCTCCCAGTTCCTGCTGCTGAAAAAGATCCCCACAGCATGATGCTGTCACCACCATGTTTCACTGTAGGCATGGTATTGGTCTGGTGGTGAGCGATGCCTGGTTTCCTCCGAACATAACACCTGGCATTAACGCCAAAGAGTTCAATCTTTGTCTCATCAGACCAGAGAATTTTGGCAAACTCCAAACGGGCTGCCATGTGCTTTTTTACTAAGGAGTGGCTTTCATCTGGCCACTCTACCATACAGGCCTGATTGGTGGCTTGCTGCGGAAATGGTTGTCCTTCTGGAAGGTTCTCCTCTCTCCACAGAGGAATGCTTTAGCTCTGACAGAGTGACCATCTGGTTCTTGATCCCCTCCCTGACTAGGGCCCTTCTCCCCCGATCACTCAGTTTAGATGGCCGGCCAGCTCTAGGAAAAGTCCTGGTTTTTCCGAACTTCTTCCATTTACGGATTATGGAGGCCACTGTGCTCATTGGGACCTTTAAAGCAGCAGATATTTTTCTGTACACTTCCCCAGATTTGTGCCTCGAGAAAATTCGTTTGACTTCATGCTTGGTTTCTGCTCTGACGTGCACTGTCAAGTGTGGGACCTTATATAGATAGGTGTGTGCCTTTCCAAATCATGTCCGATCAACAGAATTTACCACAGGTGGACTTCAATTAAGCTGTAGGAACATATCAAGGATGATCAGTGGAAACAGGATGCACCTGAGCTCAATTTTGAGCTTTATGGCAAAGACTGTGAATACTTATGTACATGTGATTTCTTAGTTGTTGATTTTTAATAAATTTTGCTAAAATCTCCCAAAAACTTTTTTCACGTTGTCATTATAGGGTATTGTGTGTAGAATTTTGAAGGAAAAATTAATTTTCCATTTTGGAATAAAGCTGCAACACAACAAAATATGGAAAAAGTGAACCGCTGTGAATACTTTCCAGATGCACTGTACATGTGTCATTAAATTATCCTTGTGGACTAAAGACAAAAAACATAGAAAGTGATAGCAGATAAAAGCCAAAGCTCTTCCAGTCTGCCAAGTTGTTGTGGTTTATTTCTTTATTTTAATTGTACTGATCCTAGACCCTATTTGACCCTCAGGTTAGATTAAGGATATCCTGACTTACAATAATGCATATCCATAATCTTTTACAATCACACATAAGAACAATTATAAATAAACTGTAATCATACATATTATACATACACACATACATATACACACACATATACACACACGCACACATATATTCATGCATTGACATCAACAAGCTGTATTCCCATTATAAACTGAGTCAATCCAACGATCCTAGACTGAATTTTTTGCGGGCAACCCCTACCAGTGTAAACAAATTTCTCATGGCCAAGCAAGTTGTCTACTAATTGGAGCCAAGCAGCAGTGGATCTGAGGCACACCAAGTGCATGCAGTTCAGATATTCAGGCCCACATACAAAGACCATTCACGTAGGTATATTTAGATTGAATCAAATTATTCTTCGTCCTCAAGCACCACTTAGGGTCTCTATCAGGAAGGGTCACCCCTGTTCTATTAACACAGCTAATGACATTACTCCAGAACTTCTGTGCCCTTGGGCAATACCATAATAAGTGCAAAAAATCTAATTCTTCACATTTGGGGCAGTTACTGGAGCATGAGTGACTTATTTTAGCTAGTTAAGCCGGCGTGAGGTAGGCATGATAAATTATATGTATTTGAATCTGTTGCAACCTAATTAGAGGTCAATTTACAAGAACTGCTAAGTACACAGTCCCAATCTACCCCCTTGACCTAATTCTGCCTCCCAAAGAGTCCTTAGACGGTCCAGTGAGGTCTCTGACACAGCTGTCATAAGACAAGAATAAATTCCAGACATAATGTGCACAATATATTTTAATAATTGTCTAACTGGAGACGGACAAAGGAGTACTTACGGATCACTGTCAAACTGAGCATTAAGGGCATGTCTTAGCTGCATATAATTGAACCATAGCGAGAGAAATCAGTTTGTAATTTTGCAAAGGATTTAAGGATATTCTCCTGGTATAATTGATGAAAGGTAACTATCTCATAAGCACGCCAGCTCTCAAAGTCTCTCCGTTTCGGGAGTAAAGAATTTTGTCATAGCGGTGTGGTGTGATTTACACCCTCTCCCTCAATAAAGCATTAGCCCTACGACATACCATCCATTTGTGTGTAGACATACAATCCATGGGGTAGATCCAGAACTATGTTTGCCGTACGTTTATTCGCGTAGCGTATTTTCGTGTGCGTATATTCTATACATTCCCCTAGGCACACCCCTTGAACGAACGTATTTTGTCAAGATACGCTTTCCGAACCCTACCTTAACTTTTGCCAACGTAACCGCAGTGATACGCACACGTACGTTTGGGCAACACGAATTTATGCCGCTAAGCACGCCCATACTGTACACTTTAAATACAAACCCCCGCCTACTTAACGTATT
Organism: Limnodynastes dumerilii; assembly: GCA_011038615.1. Classification (NCBI taxonomy): domain Eukaryota; kingdom Metazoa; phylum Chordata; class Amphibia; order Anura; family Limnodynastidae; genus Limnodynastes; species Limnodynastes dumerilii. The sequence goes on along the minus strand of WWET01008192.1, from coordinate 14,568 downwards.
TTAGACATATTTTGGACTCATGTAAAATTGGCACGCCCACACGTAAGTATTTACGTGACACATACGTGAATGGCCCATACGTTGATTATTACGCTACGTTAATGTGCGTATTTTCTATGGTGCGCATGCGCAGTACTTACCAAAAGGCGATGCGCAGTACTTACCAAAAGGCGATTTTACGTCTCCGCCACGCGTAAATTCGCTCACAAGCTGTCTGCAGCATAATTTGTACCAAGTTGCGTGGATATAAAAAGGGAAATAGGTCTATATGATTCAGCAGATGCAGGGTCCTTTCCAGGATTTAAAATTACAATTATTTATACAGCAAGGGAGCCATGCCCCTGAAACGGATTAAACAGCTCAAGGAACTTGGGAATGAAAAAGTCCCCGTACGACTTGTAAACCTAAATAGGGATGCCTTTTTGATTGGAAAATAATTTATTTAATTTATTGCAGCTCCTATCTCATCGATCACTTTGGGGAAATTTGAAAGGGTCTGGCTATCCCTTTTTAATACAGGCAAATCGATAGTATCGGCATACTCTGAAAATTCTGTCTGATCATATTGGGCTATTGGAATATTAGTTTTAAATAAACAATTTGGCAGACTTCTGGGTCATGTGGCTCTTATCTGCCGTCACTTTCTATGTTTCTATGACTCTTGAGGCATAAACATTTTTATAATGCAGATGAAAGACCTGAGCTTTAGTAGGGTACCGTGCACTGCATCACATCAAATTCATTCCTTGTTTTGGTGATAACTGGTGGAGCACTCATCTCTTAAGATATGCTGAGTAACTTCCACATCGATCAGACTGACACTGTCATGCATGTGATTGGAAAAGCAGCTTCCTCTTGGAATTTTCCAACCTAAAATCCATATATGCTTGTTGTCTGAGCAGCCAGGCTACCACAAGCGGCTGTTTAAGTATACTGATTCTAAGTTCGACTAGTTTGCAATAATCAATGGAGATGAGTAAAAAAGCATTAAGAAAAGTGTACCGACCGTTGGTTTTAACCCGTTCCACATGGAGCCCAATGCGTTTGCGGATTAGAAACCTCTAGAATGGGTTGTAAAGGGAGCATTGAACATTTGAACCATCCATGGACATTAAAAGGACAATACATTATCAACCAAGTGGGTTTCTAACAAGTAAATAATGACCCCTGATATTCCAACTTAACAAAGAGAGCAGGCCTTAACTGAATTACCCTGCGCCATGTAAACATATACAATATGAAAACAGGAAATTGCATATTATCAGAAACTGTTGATTGCAAAGAAATAAACAGGAACATTCCATTTTGTAAGGGAACATAGATTCAACCCAGAAATAGTGCATAGCAAATTAGCATGAAACCACACTGCTGACTTTTTGACTTAATATAAACACCAAAAACTAATATAACCCCAAAAATCCCCCCCCCCATATATACAATACCCAAACTAATGTATACAAATTTTCGGCAGTTACAGTTGGGTTGCGCAGAGGGGCCCCAGGAGGGGAACTCTGACCTGGCATACGATGCACCCTCTCAATGGAGGATTGTGGAGTAAATTCAGCTCTTTCAAAAACTTTGGTAAACCAGGATCCCAAAAAGGCCTCCAATTTTTTTATGAAAACCAACAAACCGAATATTTTTCCTCAGTCGGCCCTCCATTTCGTTAATCTTGGAATGAAAAGAAGACATCTGTTTTTGGAGATCAGATAGTTGAGCCTTACTTGGGAAAACCGCATATTCCAGGATAGAGAAGGATATCCTTCCCTTTATACCAATAAGGTTTAAATTGTTCTGTCTTGACCTTTACCACCTCATATGACATTATTACTACTCTATTCCTTAGAAATCCTATGCAAGTATAAAAAGCATTAGGAGATATAATTTTTATTATGGCGTGTCCAATATAATAGGATGGTCCTGTATATAGAGGTGTGTCCCGTACCACATGATGTTTCATAAACACTTGTTCCGCAACTTTTCCATGCTGAAGAGTTGAGTTTTAATTTGGAGAGTAGAGTATAATTAAAAAAAAATCGAGTGAGGTTATTCCAGAGTGTTTGCTGTCCAGGAGAAGTCCTGTAACCAATTAGAACTTTTGCTTAGTGTAGAGAAGAGCTGTATATCATGTGAAGATCTGAGAGCACAAGCTGGGATATATTTAGAGATGAGTGAGACTTAGTAATGGCTTTTTATGTTTGCACAAGTATTTGTATTTTGATTCTGTAACATATAGGCAACCAATGTAGAGTCTGACAGAGGACATGCTCCAGAAGAGTATTCTGGTCAGTCTAGCTGCTGTTTTTATTATAGATATTATTTCAATGTTATCAACAGAAATAGACAGGATGAGTAACTTTTATTGGCAGGTGGAAATATTATTAGTTCTGTTTTGGAAAGATTACGTATGAGATGGCCAGAGGATATCCAAGGTAAAATAGCAGAGAGACCTTCTGTTACACAGGCCAATACGTTGGGTAGATAAATTTGTGTTTCATCTGCGAAGAGATGATACTGACCTACAAATTACTTTATTAGCTATCCAAGGTACATGGTATAGATAGAGAAGATCGTTACACCAAACGCTGAGCCTTGTTGTACTCTACCACAGTGCTCCTCAACCTTTTCTTAGCCTCGGCACACCTAAGCCTTTCCCTGAATTCCGTGGCACACCAAAAGCAAAATATACAAAAAAAGCAGAAATTACATTGCCCATTCATTCCCTGTGCTCCTTCATTACACGCTGCCCTTTCATCATACACAGTGTCCCTTCATCATACACACTGTGCCACTTTTTCCATACACTGCCCCTTCATTATGCACTGTGCCTCTTCATCAAATACTGTGCACTTTTATCCCTCGCTTCCCCTTCATCACATACTGTCCCACCTTTATCACATGCTGCCCCTTCACATACTGTCCCACCTTTATCACATGCTGCCCCTTCATCATACACTGTGCCCATTCATTATTCAGTGTGCCCCTTTATCACATACCGTGCCCCCTTCTAATGTTACTTTATCACATACTGTGCCCCCTTCTAATGTTACTTCATCACATACTATGCCCCTTGATTATAAAACTGTATGGGCCATCTTTATCCTGTTGCCAATTCATCACTTACTGTACTGTCCACCTTCCCCTGCTGCACCCATGCCGTCCTCCTTCATTTGCTGCCCCTATGCTCATTTACTTACCTTATATTTGCCCTTCTTTAATCTTCTTCAATTGTTCTTCTGGCTCCCAGCTTTGCTCCTCTCCGTGCGCTCCTCTCTAACTGCCATGCGTGATGACGTCACGCCCGGCAGACACACAGTAAGAGAGAAGTGGAAGCCGGGTCCACCCGCCGGAAAGTAATTTATTTATTATTTTTTTTTTTTAATTAGAGCTCTCGAACGGCTGTCAGGTCCGTGGCACACCTGGCATCTTGCTACGGCACACTGGTGTGCCGCGGCACACCGGTTGCGGAGCTCTGCTCTACCAGATAAGGGAAGAGCAAGGGAGGTGGGTCCAGAAAAGCCAACAATGAAAGGGAGTGATTTGATAAATAGGATGTGAAGCAGAAAGAGATGTCCTGAATAGATAGGGATTGTAACATTTAAGTTATTAATGTTTGCTTACATAAAAATGGAGATACCAACAGAGAGAGATTACAGATTGTAGTTAAGGTTGGAATAAGCACAGAAGATAGACGTTGACTGACTTGTGATGGTGCAGGATCAAGATAAGTAGTAGAGTAGGAAGTAGAGAGTATATACTTTCTCTTCATTTGTGAGTTGGAATGAGGACATGGTGAATGGGTATGGATGAAAGGGACTGAGTAGTATGTTAGCTGAGGAGGAGGAGGAGGACGCCAATTCCAGTCTGACCTTGTCAGTGTTGTCCTTAAAGTACAGTGCAAGATCTTGAGCACTGATGGTAGTAGGTGGATTTTGCACAGGAGTTAAATGTGCGAAAAAGGCGTTTTGGGTTAGAGGCCTGAGTAGAAATGAGAGATTGAAAGTAGGATTGTTTGGCTTTGTCCAGAGCATTTCGGTAGGTGTGATAACTGTTGGTGTAAGTTAAAAAGTCATGGGAATGGCAAGATATGCGCCAGTGAGGTTCTGCTTTGTTGGAGAGTCTTTTAAGGTTTTGTGTGTCATTTAGGGAACAATTGAGCTGGCCCAGTGACCCTGACCAGGAATGGTTTAGCCCAGGGAGTGATGTCCTCAGTAATGGGAATTTTGCAGTATTAAATATGCAAAAAAATAGAAATTTAGAATCGGTGATATGAAAATTTAGATGGGGGTATAGAAAAATAGAAAATATATATATATATAAACCTTACAGTTTAACATGTCTGATTATATTATAATATATTAACTTTACCACTCAAACTCCAAAAAGCAATGAAATTACGTTTCAGCAGATTTCGCAGTATCATGGAGTGAGATTGTTGTCACTCACAAAATGGTGGAGCTGCCAAGTCACAGATTTGTGTTTGTTTTAGATTTTACATGCAATTGAAAAAATACAGTGGCTATAACCTGGGGATGAGGGAGGCACTGAGACAGCTGCAACCTCAATGGTTATAAACTTCCGAACACTCCCGCTCTGCTAAAAAAAACATTAGAGAAGAATTAAAAAAATATGAGAAGTGACCCCGTTATGTTAATTTCAAAGCGGAACAGGGGAACTGGGAAGTGATGCAAAGCTCTACATCTGAATACACGCATGCCATCTATGCAACTGGAATTTTCTGAATGTCTGAGAAACTACTTGCACAAAAGATAGTCTTAGTATACTTCCCACTCAGTCCTGGTTTTTGAATGGCAATTTATTTAACAATATGTAAAGGTGAAGCTGCACATACCAGTTCACTTTGAAATAAGTTCTAACCATCTAGAGAACCTTTAATTTTCTCCAGTATGTCTATTTTTTTTCTCTGAACATTTCAATCCTCTACTAATCTCTGTGTATATGTTGATCCGGTCACTAAATAAACATAGTTCTTTGTAATACAATTGACAATTCTTTAAAGGGTAGATAGATTCTGAAATGTAGAACTTTTTGGAAAAATTAATACTTAATTAATTTCCAAGTAATTGCTAGGCTAAATGGACTCAAAATATAGTTGTGGTGACTTTTTTTTTTATGCTACATAGCTGCTTTGGTTGCATTGACCGCATGTGTGTATTTCAGTGCACACACAAATCTGTGAGTGACCGCAATCTCACTCCATGATAGTGCTAAGTCTGCAGCTAACCACAGGATGTGATGGTATACCATGTCTGTATTGCTTAAGGAACATGTCCATTAAGGCTCCAGTCTTAATGTCGTAATTTCATTGCTTTTTGGAGTTTGAGTGGTAAAGTTTTGAAGGACTCTATATTATGTCAATGCAAGAAACCTTAATCAAACATGTTAAACTGTAAGTTTTTTTTTGTCTATGGAATTTCATAGCTTTTATTATAGTTAAAATACTAATATTTGTAGGCTTTGGCATTATGAAATACTTTAGTGCTGTAGAGCAGTTGAGATGCAGAGCCTGTGAGCTTACAGTACACTATCTTCTCTGATTAGCTGCGCTTCTGGGAGAAGGATTGCTTACTACTTATAGTGTATATTTATTCACCTGACCGAACCATCAAATGTCTGGCTTCAAATCTCAATCTTAGTGAAGAATATAATTCTGTAATGACACCAGGGGTGGGAAATTTAACTTTAAGTCTGATACAGCCCTTATGGACCACCTTTCATATAACACCTATTAATGCTTTTTGTACTTTTACTCGTTAAGCATTATTAAAATGTTTAAACATAATAGCAATAGTAATGACATAAAGTAGCAAAATAAAAATGACATCTTTAAATTACAATATCATATGCACAACCTATATGTATTTATGTTAACATAGTTTAAAAAAAAAAAAAAAAAAGTCACCCCAGTCATCATTGCAGCCCCTAGTATGTCCCAGCCATCCTATAAGACCCCTTTTTTTTTGTCTTGCCAATCATTGCATCCACCCTTTTATGTTCCAGTCATTGCATCCACCTTGTATGTTCCAATCATCACTGCAGCCACCCGTTATATCCCAATATTTATTGCAGCTCCCATTGTATGTCCCAAATATCACTAAAGCCACCCTTGTATGTCCCAATCATTATTGCAGCCACCCTTGTATGTCCCAATCATTATTGCAGCCACCCTTGTATATCCCAATCATTATTGCAGCCCCCTTTATATGTCCAAATCATTATTACAGACCCCTTGCATGTCCCCTTGCAATCATCACTGCAGCGCTGCTTCTATATCCCAATCATTATTGAAGCCTCTTGTATGTCTCAGGTATGAATGCAACCCCCCCCCCCCCTTATGTCCCAGGTATGAATGCAGCCCCCACTTGTATGTCTCTGGTATGAATGCATCCCCCTTATATGTCTCATGTATGAATGCAGCCCCTTCCTTGTGTCTCAGCTTTGAATGCAACCCCCTTGTATGTCTCATGTATGAATGCAGCCCCACCTTGTGTCTCATGTATGAATGCAGCACACTTATGTTGCAGGTATGAATGCAGACCCCCCCTGTAGGTAGGTTTACAGTCACCTTTGCTCTGCTGGTTTCCTGGACCCTGGATCTCTTCTTCTTTTCCTCCGGGGCTCCCTGCTCACTGAATGACGCTGACCTTGGGATTACGGAAGGGTCTATCAGATGACGGGGAACTGTGGAGGAGAAGCCTTGCTCTCCATCTGAATGGAGCTTTAGTTATCACTCCCCAGCAGCATCAATCACATAACTAGATAAAGGTCAGCGTCACAATTATATTCATATTATGCACTGAGATTCCTTTACACCCTGTGCTGTAATATCTGTTTACTCTATTGAGCTGTACTGTGTGATGTGTGCAGCCAGGGAGTTCACAAGTACAGCTCAGTAGAGTAAATAGATATTACAGCTCAGGGTGTAAAGGAATCTCAGTGCTTTATATAAGTGTGATTTGTAATGCTGACCTTTATTTAATCATGTGATTGTTGGTGCTAGGGAGTGCAGAAATGCTTCCTTAACATGGACCCTCTCCAGTCACTTCTAATGACTCTAATTTACGTCTCCCGCCCTCCCCCAGGCTGGTGCAGTGAATAAATTATGACATCACTGGGGGGAGGGCGGGAGATTTAAATCAGAGTCATTAGAAGTGACTGGAGAGGGTCCATGTTAATGAAGAATTTGTGCATTCCCCTGCATCATCAATCATATAACTAAACAAAGGTCAGCGTTATAATCATCACTCATACTGAGCCCTGAGATTCTGTTACACCCTGTGCTGTAATATCTATTTACTTTATTGAGCTGTACGTGGTGGGAATTTGCCGGCTGCACACACCACACACTTCAGCTCAAAAGAGTAAACAGATATTACAGTACAGAGTGTAAAGAAATATCATCTCAGTATGAGTAGAATATAACGCTGACTTTTATTTAGCTATGTGATTGATGCTGCTGCGGAGTAAGCACTAATGCTTCATTCACATGGACCATCTCCAGTCACTTGTAACAGACTCTGTGATTTAAATCTCCCGCCCAGACTCGTGCAGTGAATAAATTATGATATCATGGGGGCGGAGATTCCTCTCACAGCCGTTCAGGGACTGTAAATCTATTATTTTAGGGTTATATAAAAACTCATATTTTCACAGTGAGCTCCCTCAACCACAAAACACCCCCCAGCCCACCAGGAGGAGGCAACATGGTTGACTTCTCCTCCTGCACACACAGGAAAATCTCTGTACGAGAGAAGTCGGCCGTGTTGCTCCTCTCATGTGAGGGCAGAGGGCTCTTACTTGACATGCACAACGATTTCAAGTCTCCTATCTTTATAATGGGGCATATTTTCCTAAATAGTTTCCGATCTGTATAATAGGGCACATTTTCCCAAATTGTAAAATTACTGTCATTTACTCTGAAGTCTCACCCCCCAAAGGCACTTCCCTGAAACATTAGCTCCCTAACAAAAATAACAGCTAGTGAAAAGACCCCCTCTATATTTCCAATTATATGTCAATATAATGTTGCCTTTCAAAACAGGAAGTTGAAAAAAGGCAATATTTGCCACTTTTGTCATTTTTTATTATACATTTTGTCATGCTGCACCAGGAGACAATTCTGTACGGAGTCCTGAAAATTTCATCTTAATGCATATAATACTTTGAACTACAGTCCCTCAAACACCATGCCCCCCCTCTGACCGAAAGTCGATGGCGGAATGGCGTTTATTATAGTCAACCTTAATATAAGGCCATGACTGTGCCCTTATTATGTATGTAGAGAGATATCTATCTAGATATATAGATCTAAAGTCACCCAAGCACTCTTGCATTGGTAACTATTCATAACCATGACATTCTATCTTTAAAATAAAATTCAGAGATATTTGTTACATACTGTGGTTGTGCTACATGTTTTTTTGCCACAGTAAAACTACTGCTCTTAACATTTTTAAGGAGTATTTCTAGCCAAAGAGGAGTATATTAATATTGGTAATTAAGTGGTATAGTGCTCTATGCTGTTCCAAACTTGCCATTTGTAAGTTTGTATTGCCCCCCGCCTCAGTGCCAAGATTTGGAGATAATAGAACACTTTACCATTTTATTTAATTACCAAAATGATATGTTCCTCTTTTGTTAGAGGAACATAACATCTAACTGAAAATTGTATGGTTACAACCTATGCTGCATCAGCGGTACTTGGGAGTTATTGGAGTAAAGTACTACTAGGAATTCGCTCAAAAACAGAATGGAAAGCCAAATAAGGCTTATTAGCAAAACTATATATATATATCTCTATATCTATATATATATATATCTCACACACACACACACACACTATAATGTAGACCTGTAATAAGTGTGTACAGTGCATCCGTAAAGTATCCACAGCACTTGATTTGTTCATGCACCTTTGGCATCAATTATAGCCTCGTCTTTTTGAATATGATGCCACTAGCTTGGCACACCTATCTTTGGGCAGTTTCGCACATTCCTCTTTGCAGCACCTGTCATGCTCCACCAGGATAGATGGGAAGCGTCGTTGCGCAGCCATTTTCAGATCTCTCCAGAGATGTTCAATCGGATTCAAGTCTGGGCTCTGGCTGGGCCGCTCAATTACATTCACAGAGTTGTCCTATGTAGGACATCTTGCCAGTTTTTTTTTTTTGTTTTTTTTTAACTAAGGAGTGGCTTTCGTCTCAGTGTTCTCCCCCGGCGTGATTTAGCCGGGCGGTCCGCCCAGCTATTTTTACTGACCGCCTGGCTGCCTCCCTCCCAGCACTTCTCACTTCCAGCACTCCTGAGTCGGACTGCAACCACCGCTGCAGAGCTGGCTGTGCAATGCACAGCCGCCCGCAGCTCTCTTCACAAGACCTGCGGAGGAGAGAGCAGGAAGAATGAAGACGACAAAGGTAAGAAATTATGGAATGGAGATTTAACGATCACGGAGAGGGCACACAGGTTAAGAGGCAGCATTAATGACACTGCTAATTTTAGGAATGCACACTATTGTAATCACTGGAAGGTTGTGATTTTTACAATAGTGTGCATACCTAAAATTAGCAGGGACAGACCATCTGGTCTGTTGATCAAGGGGCATTGGTGGACAGTGCTGGTGTTTTCTTCCTTTTAGTAACAATAAGGAGCGGGCAATAAGGCTGGTTGGCACAGTAGGTGGGGCAATAATACTGGTTACACAAACAGAAAAAGGGGCCAAGGCTGACTGGACACAAAGGGGGAAATAAGGTTGGCTTGACACAGAAAGAGGGGGCAGTAAAGCTGAATTGACACAGCAAGAGGGGGCAATAAGACTGGTTGGACACAGAAGGAAGGGGCAAGAAGGCTAACTGGAAAAATTAAGAGGGGGAAATAAGGTTGGCTGGACACAGAAGGTGGGGCAATAAGGCTGGTTGGACACAGAAAAAGGGGGAAAAATAAGGCTGACTTGGCACAAATAAAAAGTTGGGAAATAAGGGTGACTGGACATAGGAGGGGGCAATAAGACTGAAATGATACAGAAGGAGAGGGCAATAAGGCTGGCTTGACACAGAAGGTGGGGCAATAAGGCTGGTTGGACAAAAATAAAAAGGGGGAAATAAGACTGGTTGGACACACCAATCCACAAGTTGCGTATATTATGCAGCGGTTACACTCTCCGGTACGAGAGTCTAGTTGCTGAAAATGGGACTTCCAAAAGTTTTTTTTTTTCGAATACTTACCACTGAATACTTACTGCTTTTTTTTTTTTTTTTGTGAATGAGTGAGTATGCCGTTCAGCATACTTTACCCATTTACTTTTGCAATTACCGTTATCCTTCTGAACGGGACACTACAGGTAAGTGCCGGTATTTAGTATAGCTGATGGGTGATGCTAGGTGCAGGACAGATGGGTGATGCTGGGTGTAGGACATGATGGATGATGCTGGGTCTGTGATATCCCTCCATCGCTGCTATCGCCAGACCAGGAACAGTGAGTAAACTATCTGCGGGCTAGGGTTAGGATCAGGCTGCAGGGGAGGGAAGGTTTGGGTCAGGCTGCAGTAGATGGAGGGTTAGTCAGGCTGCAGGGGAGGGTTAGGGTAGTGAGAGGGGAGGGTTAGAATTAGGGAAGGGACTATTTTTACTTACTATTTAGCTGAACGGAGCTTTCGGAGCCCCGTGGATCATCGAGGCATAGCAATCGAAATCCCAGCCAGTTCTCAACTGGCTGGTTTTTTCAAAAAGCGGGGACCCACACCCATTATGCAGGATGGTCTTCTAATCGGGGCAATTGTAATTCATAAAGCAAACCATACAAGGTTACTCAGTACTCACAAATGGATGTATTGACTGAGTTGCAGTCTGTCACTAATGTGTTTCTTTGTTATACAAAGCTTCATCATAGAGAAATTAAAACAACCAGAATGAGTTATATACCAACAACATTCTGCTTTGTGGGGTAAACTTTCTAAGGTGTCCTAAGTGTGCCATGGCTGGCATTGAAGTTGTTGTGGTGCAAGATGGATAGCTGGAGTAACTTTATCAAGGGCAGCTGCTAAGCTTAGTTAAGGTGAGATACTGCCTTATCTGGAGAAAGTAAATTAGGAACCAAACAAAAGTTGTTTACAGATTGAGAAAATTGATTAATATTAATGGCATAAAGATTCAGAAGGTTTAAATGAATTCAACAGCATAGGAGATCAACTCGCAGGGTAGAATTTGTAGATGATAAGGTTATGGTCTAAAAGAGGGGGCAGTTATAAAAACAAACAAATAAATAAATAAAAAAGTGAATAAGCATAGTTTAGAGCAGGGGTTCTCAACCTTTTAATTTTTTTTGCCAAGTTCCATGTACCCGCTAAGGAACCAGGTGAAGTACCACTTTGCAAGAATGATTAATTTACTGAATCCCAGATAATTGCCTTTAACAAAATGTAACCACTAGCATAACATTTGTCAGGCTAAATTCAGATTAATTTCAGGCTCAAGTTTTAATTTTGTTGCATGAAATGTTATACCTTTCCCCACATGACATATTACACTCCCCTCCCCTTCTCCACACATCACACCCCACCCTCTTATATCCCTCTCCACACATTACACCCCCCCTTCTTTTCTTATATCCCTCCCCACACACAACACCACTCCTTTTATATCCGTCTCCACGTTATATATCCCCCCCCCCTTTGGGAATCTCCCTCTCCATACAATGCACATTCCAGTCCCACCTCTTAACTTACCTGTTCCAGCAGCTGCACCATAACTGCCTCCTCCATTTCCTTCATTCAGCTCAGTGAATCCTCTTAATTACGTACCAGTAGGAAGCTCTGCCCCCTCTGTTCCAGTGTGCGGAAGTCCGCACTGATCTGCTTATCCTGCCTGTGTGGCATATAGGAGCCGGCAGAAACGTGTAGATTGCTTCTGTTGGCTCCTATATGCCACACAGGCAGGATCAGCAGACTGCACTATAGTTACTGGCCCTGCCACCTAACAAAGGTATGCCTACTACGGGTTAAGAATCCCTGGATTAGAGAATACAAGAGCAATGCAGTTGCCATCCTTATGTCATCCTTATGAGTAGGCAAATCTTTCAACTGGGAGAAGCCAAGAGAAAAGCTTAGAGGCATCAGGAAGATTGATTATCACTGGTTACTGGGTTTTCACCTACACTTCTGAGGTTCCGTCACTATGTTAAGTAGCTATTTGCAAAAGGCACATGATAGGGAAAAAATTGATCTGTAGTGTATTCATTTTTATTAAAACACATTTTACTTTGAAACCTTATCCCGGTACCAAAACTAAAATTCTTATAATTATAAGTTTTATGAGCTTATCAGGTGGCACATACAAATGATTTCTTTGATTAGAACTTAAAAGTTGACAAATAAAAACAGACATTTTTATCTGTATAAATATTCATATATCTTTTGGTTGTTATAGTTTTCTGTGAAATATTGTTTCATTTTTTTCTACTTGTTTAGGTACCTTCAAACTCATCATAGAATTTTCAGAAGAGTATCCAAATAAACCTCCAACTGTTAGATTTATCTCAAAAATGTTTCATCCGAATGGTGAGTACTTGTAACAGATTTTTATGTAGATATACGTTGTTTTTTGTGATGTCCGTGCTTATTGTTTTTGTAGATATTTAGAAATATTGCATGTTGCCAGTCTCTCTTCAGTGTCACATAAACAAATTTACATGTAACCGCAGATAAGAGCCACAAAAAAATCCTGAAACGCATATCTAATACACATATAGTTAACCAGCTCTTTACAGATTCTAAGTGGGCAGTGTCCTGTTCATATAAATGTTGGTTAACAAATGTTTGTTGTTGCTTTGAGTGTTCTCTCTAAACAGATTACCTGTGAATGAAAGGGTTACCTTGTCTGTGAGCCCATCTTTATGATCCATTGTGAATGTCCACTGCTGGTAGAAGTTGGTTAAAATAAGTTGTGTATTCTTCGCTCATTTTAATGTTTGTTTCCTGAATGTATGAATGAGTATGATGATTATAGGTACTGTACTTGTATGCTTTTATTATATATTACTGTAAAATGTAAGGCTGCTGTTACATTAATTCCTGTGAGGATCATAGTCTTAAAGCTTGTGTGACAGAGAGAGCACCAATTTATAGGCAAATGCAAATCTAAACTGCTCATTTTTATTTAAACTTTGAAATTCCACACAATTTTTCTTGCAGTATATGCTGATGGCAGCATTTGTCTAGACATACTTCAGAACCGCTGGAGTCCAACTTATGATGTTTCATCTATATTAACATCAATTCAGGTAACTGCATTACTTTCCCCCTTACCAAAGTTATTAAAAATGCATAATAATTTAGCTAAAATACATGCTTTAATAAAAATCAGAGTACTATGGCTCAGTCAGATGTTTTTTTTTTTGTTTTTTTTTTTGTTTGTATAGAAATGTATACCTGATAATTCAATCTAATATTTTTTAATAACTAATAAAAATAGTTTGATGGAAATCTAGAGTAATAGGACTGGCTTTTAGAGAAGATATTGGGGCTGAAGTGTAGACCTGAGCAATACCATGTTGAATTGCAAGGAAAGGCAGCTTTAAATTGTAAAACTAGAAATAAAATTAGGAGGTGAAGTTTCTTAGCTCAACTCTATTTTATAGAATAAACATAAAACTATGCAGTATTTTAGTTCTATGTGTAAAAGTAATGTATTTTCGTTGCATGCAAAATTTTTTTATTAAATAACACCCCTTACTTTGAAAAATGGTTTAGCTGAGCTGTACACTTCCACCTAAAAAAAGGTGTAAGTGCATCTCTGAATCAGCCCCATTGAGTTCATATTTTATACCTCCCATATATTCAGCCTGCATGTCATCCAGTTCTGAAGAGGTTTGTGCTAGAACAAGCACATAGAATATTTGGATGGTTCCATTCCTGTGGCTTATATTTTTGCTTTAATAAGTTGAGGGCAGAACTGCAAAGATGCATTTAATATATCCTATGTGCATTTCTAGAGCTTTGTTTTTCTTTTTCAGTCACTTCTCGATGAGCCAAACCCCAATAGCCCTGCGAACAGTCAAGCAGCACAACTTTATCAGGAAAACAAACGTGAATATGAGAAAAGGGTATCTGCTATTGTTGAGCAAAGTTGGAACGATACCTAGGCACTCAACCTGCTGCACAGCGCCTTCAAATTTTTTTTTTCTTTTTGGTGTAACCATCATAACAGACAGAAATGGAGGCTACGGCAGATTCCACTTGGGATTTATACAAGATGATGCCTAATCAAAACGTTCTTTGCCCTATTCCTCCCATATCCCCGTTTGAAAGTGTAAAAGTTTATCTTTACTAGTGTATTTTTTTATTGCATGTTGTGCATGGTTTGAAAATAAGTTATTGCTACATTTGTAATATATCCGGTTTGTAATTTTTTTCTTCCCCTTTAATGTATAACATTGGCATGACATTTTCATAAAAAAGCTTTGTAAATCTGTAAAAAAAATTTTTTTTTCTTTTGCCTACATCTCTTCTCCAAAAGATCTTGATGCTTTAGACCAGGGGTTCTCAACCTTTTTTT
>WWET01008191.1:14650-27714 GCA_011038615.1 Limnodynastes dumerilii | reverse complement strand
AGCGATGTAACGCTGAGCGTTAGCACGCTCAGCGCTACATCGTTGATCTGGATCAGGCCCGAAGGCTCAACTAAGTCACAGCAGGAGGAAGGCCTCAACCCAGACCTGGTGAAAAACCTGCTCAAGCTTATTCATAGGTCTCTGAATATAGAAGAACCTAAAGATGAATTAAAACTTCAGGACATGCTGTTTAAGGAAACCAAAGGATTTCCCTCTGTCACAAGAACTCAAGGATATTGTCCTAGAAGAGTGGAAACAATTGGACAAAAGAGCTTCACTTACGAATAGGATGAATAAAATATATCCTTTCTCTCAAGTAGATATCAAAAACTAGGATGAAGCGCCAAGAGTGGACGCCGCAATCACCAGGATCGCAAAAAAGACCACATTGCCCCTAGAAGACATGTTGGCTTTTAAAGATCCCATGGACAAAAAAATGGAGATTGGTCTCAAAAAACAACACTTTCTGGCAGGGGCGGCATTGAGACAGGCCGCAGCGATGGCCATCACAGCAAGAGACTTAAAAAGTTGGGGTAATTCACTGGAAAGTGATATCCTGGACGCAGTGAAAAGGGAAGACCTCCTGAAACAAGTCCAGAATATGCAATTAGCGATCAAATTTCTCTGTGAGGCATCACTGGATTCTTTCAGGCTATCCGCAAGAGCTGGGGCCATAGCCACAGTAGTAAGGAGGGCGCTATGGCTCAAGCCATGGCTGGCAGGTGCCAACTCAAAAAATAAACTTCTAACCCTTCCCTTTCAGGGCCAGTTCCTGTTCGGAAAGAACTTGGATGACATCATCACCAAGGTATCTGGGGGGGAAGTCATCCTGGCTACCTCAGGAGAAACCAAAAGGGAGCTTTCAAAACAATTCGCCCAGAGGGGCATTTATGGATTATAACGAGGCAAAAACATACAAGCCCGGACGAGGATACAGAAGAGGGCAGTCTTTCTCCTTGAAGTCAACACTCAAGAACCTTGCCAAGTGATGCCAGAGGCGCCAGCCCTGCAGAGCTGGTAGGAGGCAGACTGTCGAAATTCATCAAGGTCTGGGAAGTATCAATATCAGACAAATGGGTATTGGAAATGATAAGAGAAGGGTACAAGATCAAATTATTGGATCATCCATGAGCAACTTTTGTAGAGTCAACAACCCCTCGTCAAGCAAAAGAAACCTGCACATTAAGAAGCAGCCTGCAAGAGATGCTGCAACAGCAGATAGTGGTAGAAGTGCCAATGGAGCAGCAGTACCAAGGCTTTTATTCTCGCTTCTTTGTGGTTCAAAATGCGACAGGGGGTTTTCGGACCATTCTGGATTTAAGAAACCTCAACAAATAAAAAGATTCAAGATGGAGTCCGTAAGGTCAGTCTTGTTAAATCTAGAAAGGGGGTGTTCCTAATGTTGGTCGACTTAAAGGATGCATACCTGCACGTACCCATTGCAAGGCAACACCAAAAGTATCTACGGTTTATGATTTTCGGCAGACACTACCAGTTCAGGGCACTACAATTCGGGCTGCTGACCTCACCAAGAACCTTCTCAAAGGTTCTAGTGGTAGTAATAGAACATGTAAGGCTAGAGGGAATTGCCCTCTGGCCCTATCTAGACGACATCCTGATTGCAGCGTCATCAAGACAACAAAGTGAGGATCACACGCAAAGGGTGACACAGACCTTACGACAGTTCAGATAACTAGTCAACAAAAGAGAAAGCCAGCTAGAATCACAAACATGCCTGAAGTATCTAGGCATCATGATAGACACTACAAGGATGACGGTATATCTCTCACAAGAACGGCTAGAGAAACTGCGGACAACAGTGGCAAACCTAGCTCATCAAAGCAAGGCCACAGCCAGAGAGTGCCTGAAAATGCTAGGACTTATGTCATCGACATTGGAACTAGTCCCCTGGGCAAAAAGCCACCTGAGGCCACTCTGCTTCCTGCTTCAGTGGGACAAGGACCCAAAAACTCTGGGTCAAAAAATATGTATGTCACAGGAGGCAAAGAGAAGCCTGAAATGGTGGACAAATGCATGTAGGTTACAAGCAGGCAAGTCATTCGCTCCAACCAACCCGGTGGTTGTTACAACTGATGCAAGCAACATAGGCTGGGGAGCAGTGTGCGGGTCAGCGTTGATTGGTCCAAAAAAGAAAAAAGACTCCATTCAAATGTAAAATAAATTAAATTAAGTGGGTTCTGCGGGCTTTAAGAAAACTCCACCATCGAGTAGCAGGTCAATCAGTGCTTCTGCAATCAGACAACACGACGGTGGTGGCGCATGTGAACAAGCAGGGAGGTACAAGAAGCAGGCCACTGATAACAAAAACAAAGGGCCTGATCCAGACCTCCATCACCCGGCGTTAATACGCCGGGCGTAACTAAGACGATCTGCGCATGCGCCGGGCAGATGTTGCCAGCCGTAGCAGCAGCGTAGTAATGCTGGAGGGGGCGTTCCCCTCCATTACTATGCTGCAGTTAGTGCAGATAGGCGGGGGGAGGGTAATGAGGCTAGGAGGGCGGCGTTAGCGTACTAACACCGCTGTACCAGCATATTAAAAATAGCTAACACCAGCTGAAGTTAGGGTAGCCTTCAGGTGGTGTAAGCATGTGCTAATATGCTGGGGCAAGGGGGAGTGTCGGGGGAGTGCTGCAATGGTACGCTGTGCGTTAGACTGCTCAGTGTACCATCGTAGCTCTGGATCAGGCCCAAAGCTTCTAATGATGTGGGCAGAAAAACATCTCACAGACCTCAAAGCCGTTTACATAGTGGGGAAAGAAAATCTGACAGCAGACTTCCTCAGCAGAGAGGACTTTCATCCAAGAGAATGGCAGTTGAACAGTCATATCTTCAGACAGATCACACAGAAGTGGGGCACCCCTCAAATAGGTCTAATGGCTTCAAGAAACAACAAAGAGGTGCAAATGTACTTTTCTCGGTACCGGGACAGTCAAGCACTGGCAGTAGACATTGTCTGTCCCATGGAATGTCCAGTTGGCGTATATCTTTCCCCCCATACCCATATCCTTATTTCTTTCATGACAAAGTAGTTTCCAGGCGGCATATCAATCAAGAAATATGCCTACCATCTTTTTTTCCTGATCCAGAGACAGCTCAAGAAAGCAAACTTCACACGCTTGACCTGTTCAGGGCCCTTTCTATCTACATCAGAAGGACTTTAGACTGGAGTTCCTCAAGTTCTGAGGAAGATAGAGAAGGCCATGGTTCCCCAAGGTAATGCAATTGGCGCTGGAAGAATTGGAGCTGGAGATTTCCAAACCATCCACGCCTGCTACGCAGGGTCGCCTTGTACATCCCAACACGGCACATTGACGGCATGGCTCTTGAAAGGGAGAATCTGAAAACCCAGGGGTTTATGGACAGAGTTGTGGATACCCTTATGAAAGCATGAAAGGTATCGAGCAGCACTTACCATAGCGTGTGGAGAACTTTTGTGTGTTGGTGCAAGGCATCAGGAATCTCGGAAGCCTCTATTCCAGTGGTGCTGAACTTCCTGCAGGAAGGCCTTGAGAAAGGACTGGCAACTAGCTCATTAAAGGTGCAGGTATCCGCACTAAGTGCCATGCTAGATCAAGACCTGGCAAAGGACAAGCACATAGTCAGATTTTTTTAGGCGGTGAAGAAAGGGCGCCCAGCATTCAGGAGCCCACTGGCTCCTTGGGATTTGAATTTGGTAGTGGAGGTTCTCACAGGAGCCTCCTTTGAGCCACTGGAAGAGGTCAACCTGCATCTTCTGAATCTCAAAGTACTCTTTCTAGTGGCCATTACATCAGCCAGGAGGATCTCAGAGCTGCAGGCCTTATGGTCAGAGGAACCATATCCTTATTTCTTTAATGACAAAGTAGTTTCCAGGAGGCATATCAATCAAGAAATATGCCTACCATCTTTTTTTCCTGATCCAGAGACAGCTCAAGAAAGCAAACTTCACACGCTTGACCTGGTCAGGGCCCTTTCTATCTACATCAGAAGGACTTTAGACTGGAGAAAGACAAAGCAGTTATTTGTACTTTCAGAAGGCAGTAATAAAGGAGGGCCAACCTCCAAAGGTACCATTGCCAGATGGATCAAGACCTGTATCACTAAGGCATACCAGATTAAAGGAAAACAGATCCCAAAGGGTCTAAGAGTACACTCGACAAGGGCGGTAGAAGCCTCATGGGCACATAACAAAGCTGCTTCAGTAGAAGAGTTGTGCAGAGCAGCAGGGTGGTCTTCCATCCATACGTTTTCTAAGCACTATAAGTAAGACGTCATGTCCTCAGCTGAGACAAGCTTTGGCAGACGAGTGCTTAGTGCAGCTATATAGGATGTTATAGCAGGCTAATTATTATTTGTTTCATTAATAAGGTTCATCATTGTTCATTATTATTATGTTAAAGCCGAAATGTAAGGCAACTACAATGCCCACCCAGTGACCTAAACTGCTTGGGTACGGCCCACGTGTGCTGACATGGCAGGAGGCAGAGGAAATGATAGATTATTACCTGGTAATATTGTTTCCTCTATTCCTACATGTCAGCACACACTGCCCAGCCCCGGTGGTTAGTTGGGTGGTTGTTTGTGTTAACATGTTTAAGTTATATATTTAAGCTTTTGAAATTCGAAGACACAGGAAGCTGGTGGTGTGCAGCTATATATGGTCGGTGTGTTACACGCTGTTACTTACCTCTCCCAGTCCTCTGTGCTGCAGCCATCACTTCCACATCTCTCTCTCTCTTCGCTCCATGCTGCTGCCAACATGCCGATCACGGCATGTAAACAATGAACACGTGGGAGCTGTGCCGGAGCATCGGGCGGCCGCGCACTCTGCATGACATCATTTATCCTGGCTGTGGACGTTCCTCATTGGTGGTCAGTAACTGCTAGCCTATCAGGGGTTCGCAGTCTCTTTATAAGTCCAGGCTCATCATCAGATAGCTGCCGGTTAAAGACTCTGTTTTCAGTATCTGTGTCTGCCTTGTATTGTACTGCCTGAGTGCCCTCCATTATCCTGCCTTGATCCTTGCCTGTTACCCCCCTTGTACCAACTCCTTCTCTCTAACCTTGTTGTCATAAACCCTTTTGTTTGATTGTGCCCTTTGGGCAGTTGGTTTGAGTGTGTGAGAGTGTGCGTGTGAGTAAGTCCCAGTTTGTCAGTCAGTCTTGTTTATCCTGTGATCCCTTTATAGTCTGCTGTCTCTGTTTAATGTTTATTGTGGTTTGTCTTAGTCCAGTCTCTTCTGGTACTACTATTGCTTTCTACCCGCTTTAGCTGATCCAATCCCTGCTGCTCCGTTTCCCTCTTCCAGGTAATCTCTAAGGGGCGTAACCTGATGGATTCCTACCAGCTCCAGTCTATCCCCACCATTTGGGGCTCTAGCGAACACCCGGTCTGACATCAGGCTCTACAAACTGGTGAGTTACTTGGCTTCCTCTTTTCTCTCTTTCTGGTCACCTTGGTTCTCTGTCGAGGTAAACCCGGGGTACCAGTACACTTACATCTACCTTTCCTCGGTTCTCAGTTTAGGTAAATCCGGCGGTGCCGTAACACGGTGTCTTCTTGTTTCCTGTTTGGCTCCAGAGGGGATTACTCACCCAAGTGTGCTGACATGTAGGAGTAGAGGAAACAATATTACCATGTAATAATCTATCATTTTTTCAATAAAGTGTTACTTTATTAGTCTGTTTGCATACAAACAAAAACCCTTAGTCTCTGAAGAAGTTATTGTTTGTTTTGGCTATTTTAATTGATAGAGATTGTGGGAATAATTAACTGTCAGAGATAGGACCATCTACAGTATAGCAAAAAATCCTGAAAGTGGCAGGCGGTTTATCATATATTTGCAAATGTGTGTAGCTAGTATTTTTGCTTTTTTATATACAGATAGAATGCATTTTAGCTATTGGTTATTAGCAGCTTGCTGGTTCATTTTTGCAACAGTTTACAATAACCTATAAATTGATTTGAATACTTACCAGTAACTAGATGGTAAGGTCTGTTAAAGTTAATTGATGTTAAAACCTCTTGTTGACCCTAGAATGCAGTATGTAGGGGTAGTTTGGTTTTAGGTAAAAATAAATTTTTATCATAACCAGAGGTAGCTAAAATTGGGGTTGTGATAAAATATTAAATGCGGATTTCATATTTAGGCCCCAAGCAAAGTAAACATCCAGGAACTAGGAGTTAATGACCCTTGGGTCCTGACAATCATAGTGTTCTGATCACTTGATCTGGTAATGTTCTGTTGGGATATTTTTTATCCTCGTGCAACAAAAATCTTCATAGGAATATTTGGGGAATATTTTTTTTTTTATATGGGGTTAAAACCAATAAACCAGATTCAAACCTCTATGTGTTTTCCATACACACTAAGCTCTGGTAGTCCACATGAAAGAGGGGAGTAATCATCCCTGTCACTGTCTCATATGGAGTTAGCAGAACTTATGCTGTCATAACCTTACCTTAAGTGTCCTGTACAAATCAGCGGTACTATACTGCCTATACTGGAAAATTGAAATGCCCCCCACCTTACAGAGTTTAGGCAAGCAGAAGGGAAGCAGCCACCCTGTCGGACGGATCTCCTAGTGTAGGATGCGAAGATGGTACCATTAGACTTATTTATGCAAGAGGCTTCCGTAATATACTGGGGTGTAAAATAAAATACATTAGAACAGAATTTTTTATGTGATTGTTTCATTTTTAAAACATTTGTATCTACTTTTTGGAAGGGTTTTTAGGTCACAGTAAATGTATAAAAAAAGGGTAAAAGGTCATGGTTTAGGTTTCACAAAACCTTTTAACTTCAGTGAACATCAATAACTCTTTTTTTTATATATCCACAAAAACGTTCTAATGAGGTGTGAACTGCTGTTAAAGAGTTTGACTGACATTTCTTCGGTAAAATATTCCTAATTTTGTGGAATCGAAGATTTGTATAAGTGAAAGACCCAAACTCCAGCTTCATGGCAGCTTTCTCGTGATCTATTTTGTCAATGATATATTTTATTTGGCAATATTTTCTTTTATTTTAACTGTGCTTATGCAAAGCTGAGTGGATATATTTCTCTGACACTTTCCCCATTTAATCCTCTCAGTATATGTGACTGTCTCTGACAGTTTGACATATCAGTGAGTATGTCAGACACACACTGTCTGGATTATGAAATATTATGTGTCCCTAGTCTATAGCACTTACTGAAAACCCGGGTGGTACATGTCAACCCCAAATCAATTAACACACATACCGTATTTCCCCATGTATAAGATGCACCTTTTTTAGACAAAAAATAGGTCTAAAAATCAGGTGCGTCTTATATAGGGGATGCAACACTGAATTTACCTTTGCTGTTCCTCCGGTGGTCCCTCCGACGGTGTCAGGCTCTCTCCTACGCAGCTGTGCCTCTGGCTGTCTCCCTCGCATCGCGCGCTGCACAAAGACGTTGCGTAACCTAAGGTCACCTCAACGTCATTGTGCAGTGCGCACCGTGAGGGAGACAGCCGCAGTCATAGCTGCGGAGGAGAGAGCCTGACACCGGCGGATGGACCACCAGAGGGACAGCAAAGGTAAGTTCAGTGTTGCATCCCCTGATCCCCTGTATAAGATGCACCCAATTTTTAATTAAGAAAAACTAAAAATAATAGTTAAAAAATACATTTAAATTGTTTTTTTATTTTTTTATTTAGGCTCCAAAAATGGGGTGCGTCTTATACAAGGGAGAGTATTATATATGGGGAAATACGGTATATCTCAGTATATAGTGCGAAGGGCGTGATTGCATGGGATCCATGAAGGGCTTGTCTGAGGGATCCATGTGCGCTGCACATCCCGCATAATTTTTGAAATATGATCTGATTAGGGCCTGATCCTAAGTTTGAGAGTAAGGGCAAAACAGGTGAAAGATTAAAACCTAAGCAAAACCATGTAGTGATGGACCTGAATCAGATTTATGTGTGACTTACCTGCACCCGTAAATCTGATAATAGGCACGGTGGAGGGGAGTGCTTTCAACGTCACTCCCCTCCTTCTTATGGAGATCTGGATATTTAAGTGTCCAGAACCCTTCCTTAATTACCATGGATAGGCGTTCTTGCGAATGCAGATTGGTACGGATTTCCACCCCAATCCCATCATCTGCATGGCTAATCCTGCCTATATGGTGGGATTTAGACACGCGGATCTACTGGACTGGGCCCTTCTATGGACGTCCACTTGTACGGAACTCAGTTCCGTACACAAGGACATCAGACACATAACATCTGGCGTGATATGTGTAAGTCCCCTTGTGCACGCATTTCTAAATCAGGCCCACTTTAATTCTTTTACATTTAGGTAAAATACATTGCACATAGAACTCACATACTGCATACCGCATAGGTTTAGGTTTAATTTGCAAACTTAGAGACTTTACCCTTTACTTTCAGAGCTTAAGATTGCATTTCCTTTCTGATTAACATTGTTTTGCTCAGTTCTACAATTGCAACTGTTTTGCCATTTAAAACTTTAAAACTCTGCCCCTTCACCTTAGTCAAACAACCACAACAACCCTGAGTGTGTGCAAAAATTCTGTAGCAAGTAAAAAGGAACCTGGTTGCTGATATGCCTGCAGGTATGAAGAAACATCTGCCACCCCACTAAAATAAAGGGGAACATCCCCGTACTCTAGCTCTTAGGACAAGCAATGCTTGCAAAAGTTCTTATCGCTGCCCACTCCCCTTCATCAACATACCTCTGTTGCCTCCCCTTGTGGGGATTAGGCATGTGGATGTCTTGGCCCACATGGATCTCCTAGCTAGAAAATCACGCAACTTTCGCAAGCAGTCTGGTGACCTACAGAGATCAGGATTAGTTCCACAGGACCTGATTCACACTTAAGAACGCTATAGGTTCCTAAATATACGCTTAACAGCAATGAAACTTCTTCGGCACACCCCCGGTTTTCAGGTTCGTATGTGACTTACGAGTGCTATAGGGCACCCTTAACTGTAGTTTCACATTTCAATGCGTAGGGCGTCTATTTAGGAACGCAAGTGCATAACCGCACCTTCGTTGCGTGATTTAAATGCCTCCCTCCATCCATTTCTGCGTATCGTCCTATTTACTTATTCATAGAACGCCCATTTCTGCGGATGTTAATGCGAACCTTGATACTTTAGGTACGCAGTGTATAAGTAAAGAATTTACGAACTTAAGTCCAACGTTAAAAGTGTAGAAAAATTACTACGCATGCGCAGTCGATCCGTTCTTTAAAATACACACCTAAAATCCGAAAAAACGGAATTTGAGAACTTTAACTCCAACGCAAATAGCGTATAAAAGAAGTTACTACGCATGCGCATTTCATCCGTTCTTAAATCTACGCACCTAAAATCGGAAGCCTTCTTAAGTGTGAATCAGGTCCACAGTGTCTACATCAGAATTGACAATTGAGGCCTTACATTCACATATAAACTTTATATAGATCTAATAATATTTATTTTATTTTAGACCCCCAATTATTTTAATCTAAAAACTGCCCTAGATACAACTTTATATTTATATTTAGTATCTAAAAAAATTGAAGGAAAAAACTGTAGTGATTCACATTATAGATATTTGAAAGGAATATTTGTAATAATGACATTCTATCAAATAGTCTAAATGTGACACATGAACACTATTTTACTGACATATTTTAGATTCTGCTTTAAATTGCATCACTTGCAACAGATAATAGGACAATTATAATTCAGCTTTGTGGAAAGCATAATTCATCAATCTAGCTGAGCACTACATGACATAATTAATGTTATGCTAAAATTGCTTAGGAACAACATCCACTTGAACTGCAATGAAAATTGCAAGCAAATTACCTTTATTATAGCTCTTTATTTGTACTTTAAAACTATTTCTAATACCTGTATGATCTGTGACCTATGATCGGATCCATGTACTGAGCACTAATAGAAAGGGGTGTTCCAAAGTATTAAAATAAGTATCTGGGTGTCTGAGTGCAGCAGCAACCATCTTTCCCTGTGCTTCCTCCTGAAATCCTGCACCAGCTCAGTGCTAGTGTACCTGCCTAATGAGCAGATTTTTCCTTAGTTAAAAAAAATATTTAAAGTTAATAGCACAACCTTACAGACCTAACACACAGCAGGCAAACATTAAACAGTCTAAATAAAAAAATAAAATCAATTTTAAAACATACTGCCTACACTATTATGCAGACTATTTTTTAATTCTAAATATCTTTTTATAATTAAATGTTCCACATTGATGCACATTTTGCTCAGGTATTTTAATCATTTAGGGGTTTTATATTTATTTAGCTATAAAATGCTTTCATTATTTTGAATTATATCAAAAACATTTATGTTTTTATGCATATCTGCTGTGTAAAATCTCTGGTTCATCATGTATAAATGTTAGGCTTTACAGTTTAGGTGTATGTAATATCAACATGGCTTTTATTTTGAGAATATATATATACAATGGGTATGATCCAAGAATCTAATTTTCCTTCTTACTTTCCATGCCCTCTCATTAGAGTGCTGTTTTGTTCCACACATATTCCGGCTCATCCAAATTTAAGAGAAATGAAATCTCCAATACCATTTAACAGAGATACTGGGTCACTAAGTAGACATTTTTTCTTAGGATAAAGCACAGTATAGGTATGCCTTCTTAATGTATATGGATCCAGAATTCAGTAGTCACACAATTTTCTGTGCCCTTGAGTCAAAAAAAATAGTAGGTGGTCTTTGATTTCTATTGTCTGTCCATAGATGCCATGAACAAACAGCCTTTTTTTGAAAATGCTGTTTTATGTAGAGATGAGCGCGCCCGGATAAAACCAAAACCCCAAAAAATGGCCGGAGCTCATCTCTAGTTTTATGCCACCAAATTCTGAAGTGGCTCCCAAATCAATTTCTTTTGCCTTGAGGAGGAGACGCATTCGATCAACCCCTAACTAAGTCTCTGCGGGGAATGGTGAGTATTTATCCTACCCTGACCTTTATTCTAATACTTACCCTAACCCTCCCCTTCCATTACCCTAACCCTTCACTCCCTACATCCTGAGCCTAAGACTCCCTTCCCACAGCCTGACCCTAAGGTTCCTTTCCCTGCAGCCTAACCCTAAGACTACCCTCCCCGCGGCCTGACCCTAAGACTCCCCATAGAGTCCTACTCACCTGACCGGTCGGTGCGATGCATCTGTGACAGTGCGACGAGTCTGAAGCAATGTTTCCAAATGAATGAATTGGTAAGTATGCTGACTTACCCATTCATAGTTTTATTTTTTAGAATAAGAAACAATGAAATAGGATTGTTTGCAGCGGCGACTGCATTCCCCTAAAAAGTGCATCACAATAAATGCAGATCCCATCCCTCAGATCCAGTCTGATTGGAGCTCTGAATTGGGCCCATTAAACTAGATTCAGACATTTGCTTCTGCTGCTCTTGGGGCGCTGATTTAATACCAAATCCCTGCTGTAAGCAATCTCCTGGTCCTATGCAACCCTAACTTTAAATCACCAGCCCCCTTCTACATGGATAGTATGTAAGCTCCCCCTTCCACCTTGCATACATACTGCATGCATCTTTCCCTGCCAAGCAGAAACACTTCCATTAAGGAAACCATGATATGGAGGGAGTGGAACACGACTGTTCTGCATAAGTCTGCATCCTGTCCATTATCTATTAGTTTCTATATGATGTTGAATTCAGATTTATTTCTACACCCAAAGAAAATGACAAATTAGAAGACAATATTGAAAGGCATTTAGAACATTTACTGGGAGGGACTGACTGAAGACTTTAAAATGAATTACTGGCCACAGAAAAATGTACTGGAACCGGTAATACCAACCACTTTCATAAAAATGTATAATAAGTAAATAGGATATATTTCTAGTACTAAAGTCACGACCACATACAGTATATTACCTATATTGAAAAGCATTGCAAGAGATGTTATAAGTAAATACTTGGCTCATATTGGGATGGATATAAATGTCTGAATTTTCAACAATATGTGTGTTTTATATATATTGCAGACACTGTTGTTTGCATTGTATTGTACTGTGCATGGAAAATAATCTGTGCTAATCAAATGAAATACATTGGCCCAGACCCTGAGCTACGTACACCAGCCTATTTACACTAGCCGGAGACGTAAAAACACTATTTTGTATGTACTGCGCATGCACGTACGTACTAGCCTTATATCAACAGCGTAACTACCAATGAAGGGACGCGACAGCCATAAGACACTCGTAATTACACTTCGGAGGCGGGGTGAGGCATTTAAATAGTACAGTATGGGCGTGCTTAGGCACTTACGTACGTGAAGCCTTTACGTATGTCAGTAGTTACGCTTTGCAAAATTAAGGTAGGGTTTGGCAAGCGTAAAACGGCCAAAGTACTTACGAGTGAGGGGAGTTCCTAGGAGGGGCATAGTAATAACGCTAGCGTAAATACACTACACGTTGAAACGTAATCCAGACTTAAGAGCAATGGGCTGGATCCAGATTTAAGTAAGTGCTTGACATTAGTTACTCCTAGGCTAAGAGAGGTGATGTTTCCTATCCCAAGTCTAATTAACAGTGTGATAGTAAAGCTGGTCAGTATCTGTGTGCAGTAAGCAATTCAAAGATATATCCCTGCATGCAAAGAATATAAGTAACTTGACTCCCTCTGTAATCAACATGGTTTAGCCCAGGAGTAACTAATTTCAAGCCCTTACTTAAGTCTGGATCTAGTCCAATGACACTTCCAGTAGAGAGATGGTTTGAGTTTGCCAGTGAGCTATCTCTCTTAGCCAATTTATCAGTATAGGTGTTCCCTCTCTATGGGCCGTATCCAGAACTACGGCCGTCTTCCATGGACGGCCGTAATTCACTGAACAGTAGCTACTGCGCATGCGCAGTAGCTATTGTACGTAATCTGAAAGACCTAAAAGACCGCATATACGCAATCTACGTATCGAAACGATACGCAGATTACGTACAATAGCTACTGCGCATGCGCAGTAGCTATTGTACGTAATCTGCGTATCGTTTCGATACGTAGATTGCGTATATG
>WWET01008190.1:11446-22133 GCA_011038615.1 Limnodynastes dumerilii | reverse complement strand
GACGCTAACTGTCCTGCACTGCAAGAGGTCCCAACGCTAATGACAGGTTTACGGTCATTGGAGTATATTTATACCCTTTGGGCACTGCAACAAGTATCGAGAGAATTGTAAACATTAATTAATGACCCCAGAAAGCATATCTCTCAGAATAGGGTTCATACAGATCACATGGTTCAATTTATTCAAATAAGGAGCAGATTATAAAGTTAAGACAATCTACAAAAAGTCAATCTTGAGAACAGAATCTGCAGTTATACTGTATTTGGCCATGCAGTAACTTCCCCTGAAGAAAGATACTTACTGATGGACAGCATATATATTGCATACTTGCCAACTCTCCCTGAATATCAGGGAGACTCCCTGAAGATTGGGTGATCTCCCTGACCTCCTCTACCGAGGAGGAAAGGGGTCTAGGAGTCATTATTTCCAGTGACTTAAAGGTAGCCAATCAATGTAACAAAGCAATGAGAAAGGCAAGTCAGATGCTTGGTTGCATAGGGAGAGGAATTAGTAGCAGAAAGAGAGAAGTAGTGATGCCCCTTTATAAATCATTGGTACGCCCTCACCTAGAATACTGTGTTCAGTTCTGGAGGCCATATCTCCAGAAGGACATAAATACATTAGAGACTGTGCAAAGAAGAGCAACTAAAATGGTCCATGGCCTTTGTAACAAATCATACCAAGAAAGGCTAGATGAACTAAACATGTATAGCTTGGAGCAGAGAAGGGAGAGGGGGGACATGATAGCAGCTTTCAAATACATCAAGGGTTATTACCAGCTAGAGGAGGGTACCATTTTTCAAAAGAAAAGGTGTAATAGAACACGAGGGCATGAATATAAACTGGAGGGTGGTAGATTCAAAGGAAATGTGTGTAAAAATTACTTTACTGAAAGGGTGATAGATAAGTGGAATATTCTCCCATCTGAGGTGGTTGAGGCCAATACAGTAGAACAATTTAAAAATGCTTGGGATAAATATAAAGGTATCCTAAATTGTAAACCAAATTGATGGTAAATAGGGTCTAGGGTCAGTATAGTTTTGAATAAACAAATGGACAGACTAGATGGGCCATGTGGCTCTTATCTGCCGTCACTTTCTATGTTCTATGTTTCTAAGTGTTTGGTAATCTCCCTGATTCTAATTTCCTCCATTGAGATCTATGGAGATGACCAATTTCATGGAGGCCAAGATGTAATGAAACAATCTTGTTAATCAACTGCAGCGTCACTTTTAGCTTTTCTATAAAGATAGTAATAAAAGTATTCACTGACAATTTAATAATCAATAAATATTGACATTTTTATTGTAAAATAGTTTTCCTGGCAGTGCTAGATACACCTATGGGTGGAGCTATTCACAGGACACACCTCTTTGGCGCTACAGGACACACCCCTTTGGTGCAGCACCTTGATAGTGCTCTTACAATCTCCCTGATATTCATTTGCAAAAGTAGGCAACCATGATATATCAGGTGGTAAAGTAGGGGAAATAAGAGAAATATTCAATGAGGTGTTATGTGCCAAATCAGCAATCAGTCTCTTGAACCAGTAATGGCCATAAAAAAGAACACTTTTACTTTGGGGTGGGGATGGGGTCCAAATACAGCAATGAGACTTTTTCAGCAAAGCTGGAGGCAAACATAAAGTTTATTGGCAAACTTAATGTCTGCAACACAATTTTACAAAAAAAAAAAAAAAAAGACGACAGAAAGTCACAGTTGTCCATTTTAACTTTATAAATCATATTAACCTGCGTTTGCTCTCTGAGCTGGCAAAGTGCTAATATATAAAGGATGAGTAATGTAATTGGACATACTGCTCACCCTGGATCAGGCATTGGGTTGCTACTATGGGCCCTATTCACACCTAAAGCTGGCCATACACTAGAGCGATTATCGAAAATCGCATGAATTCAGCGATAATCTTGCCGATTTTTCCTCTACAGTCCCAAATAATATCGCCACCATACATCACATTTGTTGCATACAATAATCGTGGAAAAGTTTTAAAAAACGCAGATTTTTGGTCTACTTTTGTCGGCTGCAAAATATCGCTTTTGCCCATACACAGTACGATAATTTTATTTTATCGTTGGATTTTCTTTACAAATTTACATAAAGGGCAGTCGTTACCATGTGGGTTTGACTGACATAGACGATCGGAAGTATAAATATAACTTCCTGTTGTAGCTAGCGCTTTGTTCTTTGCTGCCGTGATGGATGCAAATACGAAAGGTCTTGGAATTTTCGCCCCTTTCTATGGTTATTTTAACCCAGCAGAAACAGAAAAACAGAGAAAAACAGCAAATATTTGTCGCTGACGTAAATGTTGGGCGAAGGAATAGCAAAAGAAAGGGGAATCATTTTCTCATATTTCACTGCTACAGGAAATTCGTGAGAATAATCCTGATGATTTTCTAAATTTTTTGAGAATGGATGATGACGCTTTCCTATACTTGCTTGCTGTTGCATGAAATGTCCCAGCTGATATTATAGTTCACTGCAACAAATCCATGTCCCACAGCTCTTGATGCATATATAAACAGGTGTTTCAACACAGGCGCTGCATGAAATGTCCCAGTTCATTTGCATAAGCACGCCTCTACTTCTAAATTTATCACCAAAGATCGAACAATTATCATGAAATGGCCATATACTATGCAATTTTTCAAAAAATCTGGTGCTTTTTATTGTTTTAAATCAATCATGTCAAAAGATCAAATAATCGTTCAGAAGCCCTTTTTGGACGATTATTGGATTCTCGATCGAAAAATCGTTACCATACACTTGCACGATAATTCGGGGCCTTACGCGATAATTGAGGGATCGGCCTGATAATCGCTCTAGTGTATGGCCAGCTTAAGAGTGAGTTAGATGCGGACAGAACCGCACCTAACTCACTAGTACAGCCCCTAACACGCTTCCTGTCTTTAGGTACCTTATGGCACTTAAGAGTGCCATAGGTCTACCTTATCTTACCGTGCGTAATTTCCTTCTTAAGAAGAAAACTACGCATGGACAATGGGCCTGATCCAGACCTACGCATGAGAGCGGAGCGTATTACCGCTTCAGCGTAAAAACTTTCACTCCATGACACTCCCCTTACCTTTACCTCCATACGCCGGCTGAACCCTACCTTAACTTTTCCCGGTGTCAGTACGAATTTTCGTAGCGACACACTGATTGTACCAGGCTAAGCACGCCCATACTGTACAATATAAATGGCTCCCCGCGCCTACATTCCCTAACTCCAGCGTCCGTACTAACCTCGTAATATAAACACACTCCGTCGTCGGAAAATACGCAAAGAATACGGACGCCTGAATCGTCGCTACGAAGAGGTCTTTGGTACGACGGAAGTTGTCACTCTGCACATGTGCAGTGCGTTTTTGCTGCCGATTTTACACTTATGACAAGCGTAAGATCGCTTGCGAGCGTAGGTCTGGATCAGGCCCAATGTCTCTCCCCCCTCCCCTCCCCGGCTAATCTAAATCCCTCCCCCCTCCACTTCTACCTAAACACTCCCCAAGGCGGCATTAGGCCGCCTCTTTCTAACTACATTACTCCGTGCGGTCTGTAAAGACCTATCTGGTACATAGATTTGCGTGGGTCATTTCACAAAGCTACGCACCTAAAAAGCCGAAGCTTCTTAAGTGTGAATTACGGCCCTATATCTAATATTTATTATTCTAACTCTTCTTCTTAATAATTTAAATGTTGTGCTAAAATAGCATCAGAAATATGTGACTTACTGCAATGCATATGTTAATATATATACTTTAGTTTAGAACCTATAATAGTTCAGATTTTCTAATTAATGGTATAATTACAGTCCTAATTGTAACCATTATTCTTATCCCAAAATAGCAAAATCTACCTTATGGGACCCAACGCTTTAACGGAACAAACTGTGGAAAAATTACAGAATTGTCCTTGCCACTAGATTCTGTGACCTTTGATTAAAATACCATGTCATTAACTTGACATCATCTAGCTTGCATTTCTTACCTTGTGTAACTGAATTAAATACATTACCCTTGAATGGGATAGGTCATGTTAAGTAGTGTTAATTGTACAGATTGCACTTTCCAGGAACAGGGTGAGAGTCAGTGACTGTCATTGTGTTACTGTGTGGTTGGCATATTTGTTCATGCCCTACAATCAAAAGTGGAAAAATTCCACCGTGTTCATTTAACATTCAGAAGTTCTGTATTATTTTATAGAACAAAAATGGCAGCTATGGGGGAGGGAAGGGTTGAAGCGGGGAGGAGACAAGGGACAGGATTCACATTTATTGATACACAATACATTGTAATGTATCTAATGGATACAATGGGCCTGATTCAGAACTACGCCTCGGAGTGAATTTACGCGTGGCAGAGACGTAAAATCGCTGTTTTGTACGCACTGCGAATGCGCACCATAGAAAATACGCGCATTAACGTAGCGTAATTGTGAACGTATGGGCCATTCACGTATGTGACACGTAAATACTTACGTGTGGGCGTGCCGATTTTACGTTACTCCAAATTACGTGTGAATTACGTGAAGTGGGTGGGGGGTTGTATTTAAAGTGTACAGTATGGGCGTGCTTAGCTGCGTAAATTCGTTCAGCCCATACGTACGTGTGCGTATGACTGCGGTTATGTTGGAAAAAGTTAAGGTAGGGTTTGGAAAGCGTGTCTTGACAAAATACGTCCGTGCAAGGGGTGTGCCGAGGGGAGTGTAACGAATTTACGCGCACGAAAATACGCTCCGCGAATAAACGTACGGCAAACGTAGTTCTGGATCTACCCCAATGTGCCACTCCTTACACAACTGTATTTTTTTTTATAGTTAAACTGGTAAAGTTCAGGATCAGGATATAACTGAGTATATTAAAATTCTAGTTGGCGGATGTCTGAATATCAAAAATTCCATCAATTAGAAACTAAAATGAGAAATAATTTAGAAGTTACTGAGTGGTAAAATTAGCTAAACTTTGTGGGTTACATAGTCCCTGGAGCTCTAAGTATCTTGTTAGATTTGAATTCATTTTAGAATTGAATTTAGGACTCTCTGAGCCAGATCTAAACACGAGTGTGTTTTTATGCTAGCCGCTTGAGTAACTTCGACTTTTTGTAGGCACTGCACATGCACGCGGCAGATGTTAGTTGTCGTAACTCTGATCGTACGTACCTTCCTCGTAAATACATACAAAGGGGAGGGTCATCCTTACAGTGGGCAGAAATACGCTTTGTAGGCGGAGGGAGGCATTTAAATTGTACAGTATGGGCCAGGTTATGCCGTTACATGCGACAATGCATTATGTATGAGCATACTTACGCAAGGAAAAGTTAAGGTAGGGTTTGGTACTCGTAAATCAAGTAAATTACATGCAATCAAGTGAGTGCCTGGGGGAGTGCAGAGTACTCGTAGAGATCGTACTTAAACTACACTTAGGTCTGGATCTGACCCTTTGCCCTTATTGCTCATATCTCACGGTATATACAAACACACACACATACACATAGATGAGAGGTAACAATAAAACACAGGCTGCTCTTCTATTCAAATATATAAAATGTGTGCAAGTGTATATATAGATGGAAGAGGTGCAGCAAAGGACCAAAAGTGACCACTGTTTAAATACAAGGAACAAAAAAACCAGGACTAGGGCTCCATATCAAACATTATATAACACTATGTGTCAGCACATACATAAACAGGAGGATTAGGTCACAATATAGCTATATTGGGTTAATCTCACCTGCCCAGCGTCAAGGCACCTCCTGTATGTGAGTCTCTATCCGTCCTATTTGTTATATGTGTACTCAGGAGGTCTGTGGTAAAACATTCCTTCATTTGAAAATGTGCAGCGGCCTTTTTGTTCCTTCTATATACATAAATAATCCATGGTCTTTCACTAAAGGTGTGCTAGATGCTGAGAAGGATGTTAGGTAATGAAGAAATAAATAGTGGAAGGAAAGTTCCTAAATAAAGTTGTGGAAGGAAAGTGGAGTGGAGGAAAGTGAAGGAAAAATAGTGGAAGGAAAGTTCCTAAATTTTTGTCATTATATATGTTAAAATTATACCCATGACATATGTTTATCAGTTTATCAGTTTTATCAGTTTTAGGTGTATGTAAATTTAAGGTGTTTGTAAAAAAAAAAAAAAAACTGCAATCAGCTATTTTGCTTTGTTTACTTATACGCTATTTTGCTTTGTTTAATTATACATAATAATTTTACACAATGAAAAATTACATGTTTCTGCTTTCTCACTGTCCCCAAGCTGGGTGGCAGCTTCAAGATGTCGGCTTGTTTAGATTATCAAAGGGTGTGACCATGGACCTGATCCAGACATCCATGTGTGTTCCATATGCACAGCGTTCTCTACCTCTCCTCCCTCATCTCCATGACAACCCCTTTCTGCTCTCTCCGTTCTGCTAACCACCGCTGTTTGACCTCTCAACTGATCACCACATCTCAGTCTGTGTCCAGGACTTCTCCTGTGCTGCAATGACCTACCTTCCACAGTCAGGCTCACCCCCACATTGCAGGTCTTCAAGCGCTCACTCAGAACACACCTGTTCAGGCTACATCTGTCCCTTCTTCTCCTTCCTTCCCCCTTTTGTCCACTCACACCAGCAGTCCATTTCCTTCCCCCTCCTTATGTCTTCTGTAAGTTCATCCCTCCCACTTAGCTTCAGATTTACTAAGCTGCGGGTTTGGAAAATTGGAGATGTTTCCCATAATTGAGAGCTATAATGTGATTGGTTGCTCCACTTTTTCCATTCTTGTAGCTTAGTAAATCTGCCCTTAGTGGGTTAGCTCATGTGAGCAGGGCCCTCCATTCTAGTGTTTTCCCCTCCACCACTCTCCCCTTTATATTGTATTTTTTTATGTACAATCCTGTCCATCCCTACCCTGTATGTCTGTACCGTATTTTGATGTATTCTATACATAAGAATACACTTTGTGGTGCCTTAAAATTAACAGTAATAATAATAATAAGTTTGCACAGAAAAGGGGAGTGAACTAAAGTGTCCAAAACATTACCTTAAGTTCTTTGCACGGCTCTGCGTCCCTCTGAACTCACATCCGTGCAGATGTGCTTCCCTTCACCCCCTCCCCCTCATCTGCATGCCTATCCCCGCCCCCTTGCAGGGATTAGGCCTGTGGATTTTGAGGAATACCTCGTCGGACGGATCAGTTGCTTAATCTGCCCAGCCAAACAGCTTGCAGAAGTCGGGTGTCAGACAGACATCTGGATCAAGCCCCATGTTACAATATGGATTCGGTGTGACCTCTGACCATGTTAGGCCAGCCTATTGTTCTACATCCATACCCATTCATTCTTGTTCTCTAGAAATTCTGGCATAAGACCATTCCTTAAAACTTCCGTGCCATCCTCACATAAAATGGGGACATCATGGAAATCTGCACAGTATGGAGGACTCTGATACCACATAGCAAAATCACTTTCTGATGCCCACCATGTCCAGGGCCATGTGGGCCTGGGGATAAAAATGATCAAGGTCCTATACTATATAGTATGCTTTGTACATTCCTTCTTATGCACTGCAGTGAGAGACCTGGAGATCTGCAGTGTGTGGGAGTCTATTTTCAGATAGGAAAGGTCTGGGATTGTATTGCCATTAGCCACATTGTTAATTTGGCTCTGACTATATCCCCCTACATCCCAGTCCTGCTCCCCGGATGGAACTCTGCACCCAGACCCATCCTGGGAACACTTACACATTTAGGCCCATATTCAGAGTACCGGACATATAACATACATCCGGGGCCTGATCCAGAACAACGCTTCCAATATTTTTTCCAATGCAGGATGCTTTTTTTTTTTATGCTTCTAGATCAGGTGTAACTGTACCAGAAAACATATTACTATTACTATGTAGTTACCATTAATCAAGAAAAATCTATTCAATTGCCATCAGGGCATTAGATAAAGGATGAAACAAGTAGTTCAAAACATTGATCAGTAATTGACAACACATTTTGGGCCACTAGTAACTCAGGCCTGTGGAAAAAGTGTGTCCAGGATCAGATAAACAGTAAATTATTTATAGTCAGCCATTTTAGTATTGCCCAAATCCTTTACATTGAATTATAAGTTTATTTGTTATTTCTTTCATGGATTTTAGCAGTTTTTTTCCTAGCTATCAATAACAAGTTCTGTAATAACAAGTTTATCAGCTACACAGATGGATAAAGCTCCCTGACAGAGAGAGACAGTTTTGATGCCCTTAAAAGGTGTCTGTTCTTCTAAATGTCAATACTTCATCAAGATTAAACAAATACTAAAGTAAATTCTTTACAATTATACCCAAAGGAAAACCATTGTCAGTGAAAGAGGACTAGCCAGGAGTACAACCATAGCCAACCTTTGACCCTCCACATATCCCAGAATGCTCCATCACAGCACATACATAGGTAATACCTGGCACAGCGTGTAGATTCACAAAACGCAAGTTCCTTATGCCTGCCATAGATATTACTTATCTTTAGCTATCAAAGAAAAAATTCCAATTTTATAGCGTTCTCTAGAAATCTGCAACTTTAATCATTTGAGACTAGTGGCGGATCTGCTATTAAGCTAACAAAAACTTAAGCTTCAATGCTCCTAATCTCGGAGGGGCCCTGAAGCTAAATATTTTTTGGCCTTTTTCTTTTAGAGAGCGCATTTTTCAACAAAATCAATGGAGTTTTTTTTAAGAGTGTGTTATTAAAAATAGGGCTATTTTAGTAATAGAATCATAAGCCAATCGGAATTAGTAGCAAGAGGAGAGAAGTAATAAGGCCCCTTTATAGATCGTTGGTCACCTAGAATACTATCTTCAGTTCTGGAGGCCATATCTGCTAACTGGGGCTTATCATATATTAGCAAATATGTTGTGTAACAGACATTTTATTTTACAGAAAGAATGGTATAGTGTGTTACTGGTAATGGCAGTGTTGCTGGACATTCTCTATCCTGTGTGTATGTTACAGATAGAATGGTATAGTGTGTTACTGGTAATGGCAGTGTTGCTGGACATTCTCTATCCTGTGTGTATGCTACAGATAGAATGGTATAGTGTGTTACTGGGTAATGGCAGTGTTGCTGGACATTCTCTATCCTGTGTGTATGCTACAGATAGAATGGTATAGTGTGTTACTGGGTAATGGCAGTGTTGCTGGACATTCTCTATCCTGTGTGTATGCTACAGATAGAATGGTATAGTGTGTTACTGGGTAATGGCAGTGTTGCTGGACATTCTCTATCCTGTGTGTATGCTACAGATAGAATGGTATAGTGTGTTACTGGGTAATGGCAGTGTTGCTGGACATTCTCTATCCTGTGTGTATGCTACAGATAGAATGGTATAGTGTGTTACTGGGTAATGGCAGTGTTGCTGGACATTCTCTATCCTGTGTGTATGCTACAGATAGAATGGTATAGTGTGTTACTGGGTAATGGCAGTGTTGCTGGACATTCTCTATCCTGTGTGTATGCTACAGATAGAATGGTATAGTGTGTTACTGGGTAATGGCAGTGTTGCTGGACATTCTCTATCCTGTGTGTATGCTACAGATAGAATGGTATAGTGTGTTACTGGGTAATGGCAGTGTTGCTGGACATTCTCTATCCTGTGTGTATGCTACAGATAGAATGGTATAGTGTGTTACTGGGTAATGGCAGTGTTGCTGGACATTCTCTATCCTGTGTGTATGCTACAGATAGAATGGTATAGTGTGTTACTGGGTAATGGCAGTGTTGCTGGACATTCTCTATCCTGTGTGTATGCTACAGATAGAATGGTATAGTGTGTTACTGGGTAATGGCAGTGT
This sequence comes from Limnodynastes dumerilii, assembly GCA_011038615.1. Taxonomy (NCBI): domain Eukaryota; kingdom Metazoa; phylum Chordata; class Amphibia; order Anura; family Limnodynastidae; genus Limnodynastes; species Limnodynastes dumerilii. The sequence continues at coordinate 12,300 of WWET01008190.1, read as the reverse complement.
TGCTGGACATTCTCTATCCTGTGTGTATGCTACAGATAGAATGGGAGGAGGGGGGTACTAGCAAGAGGGGGCAGATGGAGAATGGCACTGGCAATAGGTGGCAGAAAGGCTGGTACAGGCAGTTGGGGGCAGACATGGAGGCTGGCAGTATTAATTAGGGGCAGACATGGAGACTGGCAATAATAATATGGGGCAGATATAGAGGCTGGGCTTATGAATCCTGGACAAATAATAAGGGGCAGACCTATGGTTGGCTGAATAAAAGGGGCAGGTACTAGAACTGCTTGTATGGGTGGTGCAAAACACACCCACTTTCCCAGACACACCCACTGGGTGGTACAAGACACCCCCCCACTACCATGTCGCAAAATTTTGTCCCTCTTTTGAATTTTCAAATGTTGGGGGGTATGGGTATAGTGTGTTACTGGTAATGGCAGTGTTGCTAGACATTCTCTATCCTGTGTGTATGTTACAGATAGAATGGTATAGTGTGTTACTGGGTAATGGAAGTGTTGCTGGACATTCTCTATCCTGTGTGTATGTTACAGATAGGATGGTATAATTTGTTACTGGGTAATGGCAGTGTTGCTGGTACATTCTCTATCCTGTGTGTATGTTACAGATAGCAGTGGCGACTGAAAATTGAAAAAGGGACGTGGCTTTGCGGGGTCCGCAAAAGGGGCATGGCCTAGCGGCCATGTGCGGTAGACTGTTATGGAAGATAGTGGCCCTGGCCTGTGCTGCAATAGGATAGCAGGTGAGGATGGTAAATGTGCTTATGCAGGTGACATACAGGTGAAACTCGAAAAATTAGAATATCGTTCAAAAGTTCATGTATTTCAGTAATTCAGCTT
>WWET01008190.1:0-11029 GCA_011038615.1 Limnodynastes dumerilii | reverse complement strand
TAATAGAAAGTTAAGTGGAAGGGCAAAGTGTGGAAGAAAAAGTGGCCTGGAGAGTATTGTCAGGAAAAGGCCATTCAGAAGTGTGGGGGAGCTGCACAAGGAGCGGACTGAAGCTGAAGTTAGTGCATCAAGAACCACCACACAGACAGATCCTGGACATGGGCTTCAAATGTCATATTCTTCTTGTCAAGCCACTCCTGAACAACAAACAACGTCAGAAGTATCTTACCTGGGCTAAAGAAAGGAAACCAAGGTCCCGGAGTCTGGAGGAAGAATGGAGAGACCACAATCCAAGATGCTTGAAGTCCAGTGTGAAGTTTCCATAACACTTCAGCAGTGCCACAGGCTGATAGCATCCATGCCACGCCGCATTGAGGCAGAAATTTGTGCAAAAGGGGCCCAAACCAAGTACTGAGGACATACGCATGATTATACTTTTCAGGGGGCTGACATTTCTGCATTTAATAACCTTTTTTTTAAAAAAAAAAAATAATCATGTAACATTCTAATTTTGAGAAATTTCGCTTTTGGGGTTCTCATAAGCTTTAAGCCATAATCATCAAAATTAAAACCAAGACTTGAAATATCTCACTTTGCATGTAATGAGTCTATATAATATATTAGTTTCACCTTTTAAGTTGAATTACTGAAATAAATGAACTTTCAAATTTTTTCGAGTTTCACCTGTAAGCTCTTGTCCATTGTGTAATGTGTTCCACTAATTATTTATTTATTAATTTATACTGCTATTGCTATTAGATCTATTAATGCAATATAAAATTACTATTTTAATGTGTAAAAGAAGTAAATGATAAATTACTTAGAAATATCAAAAACAGGACTTGTTACAGACAATAACAACACAATTTCTTAATGTAGATTTATTTTATTTTTATTATTTTGAAATTTACATGATAAAGTTTAATGCTTTTAAATTACATAGCAAGTGAGTACTCAAAAACTGACCTTTCTCTTTCTGCTATGTTTTGAAGTTTGCTTGTCCTGTTACTGAGTTATCATTTTCTTTGAACAGAAAGGTTAGCTGACTCCCCTTAAATAATATATCATGAATAAATTGTATATTTTATAATTTACAGGATGCAGTCTGTACTGTGTGTACTGTGTGGAGAACTGGAGGTCACTAGTGTGTAGTGTGTATTGTATGGCAGTCACTAGAGTGCAGGTTGTTGAATGGTGATCTCTAGGATGTAGTCTGTACTGTATGAAGGTCACTAGGGTGCAGTGTGTATTGTTTAGCAGTCACTTGGGTGCAGTGTGTATTGTATGGCACTCACAAGGGTGCAATGTGTAGTGTATTTTAACCTCTGGTTTTCTTTTTGAATTAGGGATTAACGCAATGAGGAAAATGATGAGAGAAAGGAATATAATATGTCCAGTCCTCCTTTTTGCTGTATTCCTCCAGTCCTCCTTTATGCTGTATGCCTCTAGTCCTCCTTTATGCTGTATGCCTCCAGTGCTGCTTTTTGCTGTATGCCCCCAGTCTTCCTTTATGCTGTATTCCTCCAGTCCTCCTTTTTTCTGTATTCCTCCAGTCCTCCTTTCTCTGCCTATATTTATCCTTACTGCATTTTACAACTTTTCTTTTTAATAATCTTTTTCCTTCACTTACCTGCTGCCTTCTGACCCCTTTCTTCTCCCTCCATCCTCTACGGTGCTCTCTGCTCTGTGAATGATGCTAATGTGACCCTAGGACCCACTGAAATAGCGACACATACACTGTGCCTGGACTACAGCGGTTTAGGTGTATGTGCCACGACTGCACTTGTAATACAAAAATGGTCATCTTGGACTATATAACCAGACCTACGGGCTAGTTACATTAGAACGCGTAACGTATTTACGCTAGCGTCATTTCTATGTACTCCCCTAGGAACTCCCCTTAGTCGTACGTACTTTGGGCGTTTTACGCTGCCTAAACCTTACCTTAACTTTCCATAGCATAACTACACTCCTATTGTCCAATTTAAATGCCTCCCTCCGTCTCCAAAGAGTAATCACGAGTGTCGTATTGATGCCCCCGACCCTTCATTCTTATTCACTCTGATTGTACGTACGTTAGGAGAACATCTGCTGTGCGCATGCGCAAATAGCCGATTTGACGTCATCGGCTAGTGTAAATACGCTAGTGTACTTAGCTCAGGATCTGGCCCAATGTGCATAATTACGGTTGTTTATATTAAAAGTTCAGCCGGGTTCTCAGTCAATAACAGCCGGGGGGGAGCAGACAGTTAAGCACCCGGAGAACACTGCAACTTTTTCTCATAATGCTGGTTACATAAACCTGTAACTATTACCCATTGTCAATGATTTTCCACAATGCATTTTACAAGCAGAAAGAAAGTGTTGAAAAGACATACTGATAAATTGGCAAAATTAAGCGGCAGAGGGTATTTATTTGTTTTACAACATCCCCATGAGCTTCGATCCTTACATAACACAGGATTCTGGGATGCCAGATGCTGTTGGAGAATCATTATTTTCAGACCACCTGCTAGGGGATGTTGTGTCGGGCCAGAACTGGTATTGCTGTTTTCTGCACTGACTATATTTTTGCTTAATTATGACTATATAACAATGTAGAAGGGCCAGGAGTAGTTCTAAAGAGCCCAGGTTGGAATAAAACAATCCATTTTGCAAGTTGTAAAGTTGTTTGAAGAACATCGCCTGTAATATAACATACAGGCAGCCCTAGAATTCAGTTTATCTGCAGAGTCATATATCTCATCCATTTTCTTTGAGTCTATATAAACATCACACGGCAGAAAGAACATCCCCAGTCTTTGTTCTGATAGTCTGGTACAGAAAGTCCTTATCACTGACATCTACATCTGCAAGCGTTCTGTGTATTGCCCTGAAATCATTCATCAAAACTAAGCACAGTAGCTGCTCTTCTCAAGGAGGCACAGCTGAATTATTCAAAACATGACATTGAATGTTGATTAAAAAAAAGTTTGGCTCTGCAATAAATAAGAGAACTGTTAACATTATGGACCAGATTCAGAGATGGAAAATAAGAGAGGAAAGTTACTCCTGGGAAAAACCATGCTGGGATATATCTTTGAACTGCACACAGATACTGACCAGCTTTACTATCACATTGTTATTTAGACTTGGGCTGGGAAACATCACCTCTCAACACTAATACTGTTTGCAACAAATGAAATCTGACTCCCCTGCAATCAACATGGTTTAGCCCAGGAGTAGCTTTCCTCTCTTATTTTCAATCTGTGAATCAGGTCCTATCTGTGTAAACTAAAAAGGAACTTAAGCAATTTAGTTGTTCACTTGCTGGAGTTTATCCAGACTTGTGCTGCTACTCCTGGGCTCAGACCTTAGAGCTCAATGGCAGGAGGGAGCCAAAGCCGGATCCCCGCTGTATCCTAATTCCCATGCGGCTGAGGGGAGGCCACAGTGTTACCAGCGCTGGACCCTATCAGAGAGGGACAGCCAGGACTACTGTCCCGGGCCCGGAGACAGAGGGGACTCTCTAATACTTACTTTAGCCTTGCAGGAGCAGGTATCAGCCCTATATATGACATCACAGGGATGTCACATAGGGGACGGAGTGCTGCAGATGTGTCCCAGGTCCCAAAATTTCTATCGGTGGTCCTGTGTCCCAGGTCCCAAAATTTCTGTTAGTGGCCCTGTTTCTGCACTGCCGCCAAGAAAAATGGGGACAGTGCAGAAGTCTGAATGAAGGCAGCCCTTACTGTACAATTAGCATCCCCCCCCCCCCCTCCAAATTCGCATACATGCTGTACACGTCCCGTCTGGCCATTGGAAACACTTCCATCATGGAATTCAGGATCTTGAGGATCCAAACCAGGGTTGCCAACTTTTAACAGCTTCCCTCCGGGAGATCCCGGAGAGAAGCTATAGATTCATGCAGGGGGCAGGGCTTAATTTCACGATTTATGCAAATTATGGCACTAAGCCCAGCCCCTAACTAATACCTGTTTTTAGCTGTAATAGGGGTCAGGACGGGGCTTGATGACGCAATTTGCGTCATCAAGTCCATCCCTGTCCCTAGTAACACTAGTATACTAGCGTTGCTAGGCAGGGGGGAAGGACTTGAGTGGTTTCCGTGCACTCCCTGGTACGAGGATGGCCGTAATGACCTCGAGCACCCATAGGTCTGGATCCGGCCCCTTATCTCTTCAGCAGCAGGAGTTCCCTGTGTATCAACCGGCATGTGGGGCATCGCAACCCATGTCCGGGCCACCAAACTCTTGGTTGCAGCCCTACCTCCACTTGCTGAATCTCACGGTCCCCTGCATTTCCGTTGATGAAGGCCCATTTTTTCCTGTCCATTTAAGCCTTCCAAGAACAGTCTCTCCTCCCCGCCTTGTAGCGCACAGTCTCGTTTTGTTATTGTGTGTGTTCCTAACTGGAAAGTGACTCAAGATATGAAGACCTTATATATATATAAATAAATGGAAATACATAATAATACATTATTTAAGTTTCTGTATTTGATCAGGTTTCTTTTTTGGCATTTCTGTCTACATATTTATGAGATAAAAAAAAAGAAAATAAAAATGTGAAGCTTAGAGAAAAATAACTTTTTCCTTATGCTTATTATTTTACTCATGCAAATGTTATGGGTGACTTTAGCTGTAGATGTAGACATAGACTTTTAGCATATTTTAAATAGTGACGGCTATACCAACACTAAGCTTTGATTTTGGTTGAATTTAATTGTCCTTAATTGTGTTTTATTTTTGCAGCTTACTTACTGTATCTAATTCACTGTCAAAATGGAAACATTCATTATTATAGGGAGAGTACACCACATGACAAAGCAAAGTTTGCTGCATAGAAACATTATGTGTTGTTGAAACACACAAATTAAACTTCAGCACAGTGGCCTGTATTCAGAGACAAGAAAGCTTAGGTGCGGGTCGATCCGCGCTGGTAACACTGTGGCCTCCCCTCAGCCGCATGGGAATTAGAATACAGCGGGGATCCGGCTTTGGCTCCCTCCTGCCGTTGAGCTCTAAGGTCTGAGCCCAGGAGTAGCAGCAGAAGTCTGGATAAACTCCAGCAAGTGAACAACTAAATCGCTTAAGTTCCTTTTTAGTTTACACAGATAGGACCTGATTCACAGATTAAAAATAATAAGAGAGGAAAGCTACTCCTGGGCTAAACCATGTTGATTGCAGGGGAGTCAGATTTCATTTGTTGCAAACAGTATTAGAGTTGAGAGGTGATGTTTCCCAGCCCAAGTCTAAATAACAATGAGGTAGAAGAGTGCCAGTAATACTGTATGACTCCTGGAAACCAACATATATAAACTATGGAAAACCACAGTAGTGGAGAGGAGATGGTATTAGACTTATTAAGAACAATGGGCCTGATCCAGAACAACGCTTCGAATCGAATTTACGCGTGGTGGAGACATAAAATCGCTGTTTTGAATGCACTGCGCATGCGCACTATAGACAATACACACATTAACGTAGCGTAATTGTGAACGTATGGGCCATTCACGTATGTGTCACGTAAATACTTACGTGTGGGCGTGCCAATTTTACGTTACTCCAAAATACGTCTGAAGTACGTGAAGTAGGCGGGGGGTGGTATTTAAAGTGTACAGTATGTACGTAAATTCGTTCAGCTCATACGTACGTGTGCGTATGACAGCGGTTATGTTGGAAAAAGTTAAGGTAGGGTTTGGAAAGCGTATCTTGACAAAATACGTCCATGCAAGGGGTGTGCCGAGGGGAGTGTAGCGAATTTACGCACACGAAACTCCGCTCCGCAAATAAACGTACGGCACACGTAGTTCTGGATCTACCCCAATCTCAGCAACACCTATATTTATAAGGATTCAATGAGAAATGTCCAGTCCAGATAGCAATAAAAGGACATAGATGGCAAAAGTCCATATGCTTGTATGCTAGGAGGACCAAGATGGCAAATGTCCATATACCTGGAGTGACCTAGATGGATATAAATGTAGAAAAGCGCCATACTCACTATACTTCTTAGTGGTCCCTCCTTATCATAGATGGAAGTCCCAGGAGGTATAATAACCACAGTAAACTGCACAGTGCTGTGTTATATAGGGAACCCACTGCCAAATGACATTAGTGGACTAGAAGTATTGGACTCAGACCGCATAGGAGCTGTAGACACATCTATCTGGACACAGCGGCTGGTGAGACTGTCCCAAGCTTGCCGAAAGCGTCGGTGCGGGGTAAAAGCTGATTAACCGATTCCTATTAGCTGTGAGTGGAGCACATAAAACAAGAAACTGAGAACTTGTGGCCGTCACTCCATAGTAATCAGCAGGCAGGCTGAGTAGTAAAGTGGTCTCCTCGTCCGTACAAGGGGTGTGCCGAGGGGAGTGTAGCGAATTTACGCACACGAAAATACGCTCCGCAAATAAACGTACGGCACACGTAGTTCTGGATCTACCCCAATCTCAGCAACACCTATATTTATAAGGATTCAATGAATATAGAAATGTCCAGATAGCAATAAAAGGACATAGATGGCAAAAGTCCATATGCTTGTATGCTAGGAGGACCAAGATGGCAAATGTCCATATACCTGGAGTGACCTAGATGGATATAAATGTAGAAAAGCGCCATACTCACTATACTTCTTAGTGGTCCCTCCTTATCATAGATGGAAGTCCCAGGAGGTATAATAACCACAGTAAACGGCACAGTGCTGTGTTATATAGGGAACCCACTGCCAAATGACATTAGTGGACTAGAAGTATTGGACTCAGACCGCATAGGAGCTGTAGACACATCTATCTGGACACAGCGGCTGGTGAGACTGTCCCAAGCTTGCCGAAAGCGTCGGTGCGGGGTAAAAGCTGATTAACCGATTCCTATTAGCTGTGAGTGGAGCACATAAAACAAGAAACTGAGAGCTTGTGGCTGTCACTCCATAGTAATCAGCAGGCAGGCTGAGTAGTAAAGTGGTCTCCTCAACGATTATGAAAGCGGTATATAAAAAGACCTTACGCGTTTCATCACTATGCTGTGATTTGATCAGACCCTCTGATGAAATAGCAGCTGGATTATTTCTTGTTTGTTTTCACTTCTACCTTAATACTCCCTGAGGTGGCACTGGCACGACTCCTTCTTCCTAACCTATTATGTGTGGTCTTTAAAGACAGCACATACTCAATCTATGTACCTAAGTATGTATGTAGATTGTGTAAGTGACCTCCAATGCATGCGTAGTAGGTCATTTCCTAATTGCAGATGCTTCTTAAGTGTGAATCTGTCCCAGTAACGTCTTCTCTTCCGGCTACTGAAGTGCCTCACATAAAGATGCTTTATCAGGGCTTTATAGAGTGTGCACATGCAGTGATTTGTAGCTCATGCAAGCTTCAAGGTTTTAGCACCAAGTGGAATGCTGAGTTGTGCTGCATCTAGACATATGGGGTCTGATCCTGCCCTCCATGCATATTCTTCACGCACAGGTGAGAGGGGGGTAAACTGCCCTAAAATCTCAGCATGGATCTGCATTTTGCCAGCCACTTACCTTAATCTAGGTACATATGCGGATGAATGGTACCCGTTCCCTCCCGCGTGGAAATTCTATCAGAAGATATGCACTGCCAGTAAATCTTCATAGATCTGAATCTGGCCCAGGCTCTTTTATGTTAAAAGGATAGAACGGTGCCCTAATTTGGGTCGCTCAGTGGAAAAGTCTTCAGTCTGTATGTGAAAGAAATGAAAAAAAAGATGAAAAAAATGATAATTAATTCTAAGGAATATGGAAGGTTAAACATGAGAACATTTGAACTCCCTGGACCTGATCCTGATCTCCGTGCCTTTTCCATACTGACGGAGATCTGGAGTCACTCGCCTGTCACTTCCCTCTTTTGTGCGGAGTTCTGGAACATACGAACTGCTTTCCTGAGAATCTATTAATGGCAACTAGAACAGGAAGTCATCCTCTTTCTTCTTATGGATTTATGCCCCCCTCCCCCTTACCAGTTTTGGTTAGTATTTGGATTTCCTGCTAATTTGTTGATGTTGTGAAAAACAAGTGTGCTTATTGTGGTAAAGTTGGCTCAGGTGGGAGTGAGCTGAGGTGGTAAATGCTCTCGGCTATAAATTTTGTATGGCTTGAGCTGAGGTTCATCTGCAAGGATGGTCTCGCATAGTTGAGGTGTAGTGGCAAAGGCAGAAGGAGAGCACCTAGTTTGTTGTTGTTTGCTTGATTGTTTACTTTACCTGCTTTGGCCCCATCAATTTAGATTAAACTTTAGTATGATCTACTTTAAATCCCAAATTTATTAACTAACTAAATAATGAGTTCATTTAATAATCCTAAATAAATGAACTAATTAAATTTAAATGAAGTATATTTTGACTCACAGATAAGTCTCAGTGTCTCAGTGTGTTTATTGGATTTGTATTATTAGTGGGTATGATGATTGATTGTATGATGGGACTGGGGGCATCCATCACACTTGGGAAATTTATAGAAAGGTCTGTATTTATTTTCTACAAGTCCAAGATACTGTCCTAGAACAGATGAACTCAAAGCTAACAAAGGCTTCTCACGCTTACAATGCTTGGCAAGAGCTCTGTATATGTCAGTGACCACCATAATTACCACCATGTCTTCATGTCATGTGTGTCTGGTTGTGAAAGGCAGCACTGTTTTTCTAGGTATAGGACTGTGGGCGTATGAATGTGGTGCTAATCATGGTAGAGATGGCAAGGGAAAATACAGGGTAATTGTCCCTTTTGCATTTGCTTTACAGATAAGTTTTTACAGATTGCTTGGACTGGATGGACTCCAGTGGAGAGACTAATAGAGAATAATAGACCGATTCCAGAGTTAAGATGATGCTGCGTTTAGTTTTAGTTGCATACTGTATCCATGCATCCGTGTGGGTGGATGGAAGACCATCCGTATTAGGTACCCTACCTTAACACTTCTGATACATCCCCATTTGTTTGAATCCTGGACTAGGTCTTATCTGTGTGGAGTTTATATGTTCTCCCCGTGTCTGTGTGGGCTTCCTCCGGATGCTCCAGTTTTCTCCCACATGCCAAAACAATACTGGTAGGTTAATTGGCTGCTAACTAAATGAACCCTAGGGTGTGTGTGTGTGTGTATATGTGTTAGGGTTTTTAGTATGTAGCTCCTTTGGGGCTCGAGTCCTGCCCCCCTGCCTGGCAACACTACTTTTCCTAGTGCTGTTAGTAACTGCCCAGAACTTAATGATGCAATTTAAAGCCCCACTCCCACCCCTAGAAATACTACCATTGGTGGGCGGGGCTTCAGGACACGATTTGCATAAATTGCAATATCAAACCCGCCCCCATCAAGGCATTTATCGCTTCCCTCCGGGATCTCCTGGAGGCAGTGGCGGGCTGGTGTCCCCGGGCCGCACTGCCAGCTGGTGTTTAGGGCCGGCTTCCCACCCACCAAGTTTGCGCTGGGGAGTTAACAGAAACGTGTCTGATCCTTCTAATACCGCTGTATTTTTGTAAATGATGCGGCCGCGTTATTTACAAAAATAGCTTTAGAAGGATCAAAACCTGTTTCTAGCTGGTTACCCTGCAACCAAACTCCCCAGCCCACACAGAGGCTTCCACATCCTATCCGTGGGCTGGGGAGTTTAGTTGCTGGGCTGGCAGTCTGATTGGTCACACATGCAGGATATCTGTATCATCTGCTGCTATCTCCTTCATCTCCTGTATATAAACGGCAGATGATACAGATATCCTGTATGTGTGAACAGTCAGTGCTCACACACATGCAGGGATCGGTATTGCCAGCTTCTCATAGAAGGGAGGAGGAGAGCTGACTGCCGGCCCAGCAACCAGAGAGAAGGAGAAAATGGCAGGTGGAGGAGAGCAGATTGCAGGCCCTAACATCTTCCTTCAGGTGAGTCAAGAGACAGAGGGAGGGGTGACAGAGGCTTTGATAGGAACAGAACAGGAAGGCATTAAGGAACAATGGGGGATGTGTCAAGAGAACAGTGGGATAAACTGTACAGCAGGAGAGGTGTTATACACAGAGAACAGCGGGGGAGGAGCTAAAGAGATGTATAAGGAGAATAGTGGGGAAAGAGCGCTATAGATGGAGCAGTGTAGTGAGAGGGGTATAGAGGGAGCGGTGCAGTGAGAGGGGTATAGAGGGAGCGGTGTAGTGAGAGTGGTATAGAAGGAGCAGTGTAGTAAGGAGGGTATGAGCTGGGTATAAAAGTAAACTGGGGTGGTGCGGGGGAAAATAGCTAATGAGAGTATGGGGAAGATAGTGGCTGAGGATTCAGTATAAGGGAAGGAGTCAAAAGAAAATGAAAGAAAAATACTAGGTCTGCACCCGCCTCTGCTGTCTGACAGCAAGACTGCACCTCCACAGCAGCACGCCCACCCCGACCCCATTCCTCCCCAGCGCAGAATGGCAGCCTTGCTGGGAAGAAGGTCAGGGGAAGAGCCAGCATTGTTGACCCAGTAAAAGGTAAGTGGTATTTCTTTACTTTGAACTATTACTGTTTGATAATTATGGGCCATATGCAGAGCGGAGTTTTCAGAAAGATGCTTCTTTAAGACCGCGTATACGCAATCTACGTTGCAAGAAGTAACGTAGATTACGTTACAAAATTACTGCGCATGCGTAGTAGCACCTTTCTGAAAACTCGTCCATACGTCCCCATATCATTGGGATGAGGGCGGCTAGTTTAAAACTTTATAAAAAACTATGAATTAAAAAACCTAAAAACATGCAGTTTTTCCTTTTTTGATTTCACTTTTTTTTATTTGGTTTGATTTAGTCTCACACGGACTTTATTTAAAACAGAGAAGTATACAGAAAATAACAACGATACTGTTATTGGCCCAGATCCTGAACAACGTGTGCGTGCGTTTTTTCGTCCGTGCACTAGCGTAAGTGCATATTTTGTTGGTTCTGCGCATGCGTATGTAGCGTAATTTCGCATAAAAATACGCACGCGTGATCCACATGTACGTTTTTCCATGTACGTCAGATCCATAATTACATAGCTGTGATAATACGTTCG